>JAHZNB010000902.1:0-17622 GCA_027744295.1 Callyntrura guangdongensis | reverse complement strand
GGAAAAGTTTAGCATATAATCACTTCGTTTGAATTATACCTTTTAAAACAGCCATCAAAGTAAGGTAAGATGTAAAAAAAATAGTATCTTTATCACAGTTCTATTTTTGCCAAAATGGAATGCAATTTTTAAAAAAAAAACCATTCACTTCCTTGTTGTGTTTTCAACTGGATCATAAATAATAAAGATTGCAAAAACGGTTGGGACATAAATAATGTGAGTGTTTTCGTCTATGACCGATAAAAGCCGTCAAGGGCAGCTTTGGACGAGGATGATAGATCTTGTCGGATTTTGACGTCAGGGTTTTATGTATATGAGAATACGTGCTTATAACATTGCTGTCAGCGCCTTCTATTTCTTGAACATAAAATTATATTGACTAATGAATTAGTTGGTACAAACGATTCTACAAGAAGAAGCTGTAGAGTCATTTAGTAATTATTGGAATACTTGTAAGCTAATTTCCAGACAATAAAAGCCTTGATGTAGATCAAACCCTTGTCGATTGATGTGTACATCTGAGGTATGCTAAATATCTCAGAATGAAATAAAATCCTTCGAATTTCAGGTATTTCTCGAAAGAAAATTAGTAATATAATACGTCCTGGAAGGAACAAGTTGTGCAATGTTTGTTGGAGTAGAGTAGGTGATGAAAGAACGAAGGAAATTATTTTGGCGTTTTTTTTTTCTTAAACTTTTTTTTTGCAATTACTGATCGTGAGTTTAAGCGGGGTGGTAGCAGAGAAAAAAAGGAATTTGGTGAAAGGGAGATTTGAAGGAACAAATACTTAGCTTTGTTTATTCTTTTTTTCTCAAAAGAGTTTCTCTTTTGTGCGGAAAGCCTTTTCCTCCCTGCCTGTTGGAAAGCCATATGCAGAGCAAATTTGTAGGTAGTATGTACGTAGTAAATATTGTTGTTTGTTGGGATGTTTTTGTTTGTAATAGAAAAGTGCGTTGGGGGCTGGGAATGTTTTGCCTGCTGCTGTGTGTTACTACGACGGACACAAAACTTGTCCGGGATTCTCGCGTACAAGGGAAAGAATGAAGAGAGAGAGAGAGATTGAAAGAGAAAGCTGAAATGGCATTTGGGTTTGTCTTCCTTTCACTCTTTGTCTGTCTCTGGGAAGCAGCAGGGATAAAACTATACAACAGGACTATGCAAATACTCGTAACGTAAAACATCTCTTCACCAAAAGTCATTTGCCGCATCAGGATGACAAAGTGGAAGGATGATGATGAAAGCGCATACAAAAAAAGTACTACTTTTGTACACAGACACACACTCAAACAACAACAAGGAACAATAATGAATGGGGAAAAAGCTAAAAAAAAAACGATCAAAGAGCTGCCACACAACAGGGACAAGGATCGAAAATCCTTCATCAAATACGAGTACCACATAATATTTCAAATGTACTCAGAAAAGGCAAGAAAACAAACAGACAATTTCCAGCATTTGCTGCGGAAACGGACGCTGGATTTCAAAAAACATTTCTAGATTATATAGCACAGTTGTCCTTTACTAACCCTTTCCCCCTTTTATGCAACTGAGAGTTGCGCAGGTTGAAGTTTGTACTTTTTTAAAAACTTTCTCCACAATGCCAATATGTAAACAAGTGGGGGAAAGTATGCATTAAAAATTCAAACCAGATTCAACTACCCAAAATTCTCTTTCCAAAATAGAGGGAAAATCTATTTTCTTCATTTTCAATCCGCTTCTAGTTTCCCAACCATTTTGGATACTTTCACGAAAAATAATAATGATGTTGCAAAAATATACACCCAAATACACAAAAATATTTTGTAGAAAGGGGTTTGGAAAAGGAAAATATCTGCTTTGTCTGTGTGTGTCTCTCTCTCTGTCTTTCTGGATATGTGGGTGTATGTCAGGGCCAGAAAATACCAGGTATTTGCTTTCCATTACTGTCACTTTGTCGATTAGAAAACATCTTTATTTCTCCAACTGTGGTGATGATGATGATGATGCTCGCCTGAAATGATGCTAAAAACGACGGAAGAAGACAAACAGACAAGTCAAGATCAACAGTAAATAGATCGACAACACGATGCTGACGATGTTGAGGAACAAAAGTAATCATCGAATTTGGATATAACCAGTTCAGTTTTGTATACAGTTATACAAGTTTGTTTTATTGGGCGACGGCATTTAGAGCTACTTGGGAAATGAATTCCAGCCCAAGCAACCAGTTCAATTCATTTTGACGGGAGAAAATCTGCTTTTTTGCTGATCCAGCTACCCCATCGCTGTGGGAATGGCATGGGAGAGAAGTAAGGAAAAACAAGTAGTAGACAGGCAGGCCCTGCTGCTCTCTATTCTATCGGAAAGAGCATGAAAGAATACAACCGGAATCTGTGAAACGATATTCCTCGATACCTGGATAAATCAACTGTATCCCATTCCTTTCGGTTGAACAATTTAATTTCGCAAAATTATGATGGGATTACGATTTTCTATTAAATCCTGATGTTTGCTGGTCTTGTCTTTCATTTCGGTGCCTAAGATATCACGTCAATCAGCAGAAATTGAATTATGCCAGAAATAGGCTCAAATGCCAATTTTCAGATTTCAAGCTTTAACTCAAACTCGTTTTCCATCTATCATCAAAAGTAATCACTCTCTTCCAAGCATACCTACTGCATATGTTTGTTTGTGAGTGTGTGTGTGTTTTGACGAATGCTGGCTGAATATCAAATGAAAAGGCAAGTTTGAGTGGTTTATGAGCAAAGAGCAAGCAAACGACCATGCACCTCTCTCCCTTTCTCTACCCACAACTGCTGCAAAATGCAAGGCATCTTTTCCTTTTCCCCTACATTGCTCCTTTTTTTCACCTCGTCGCACAGATTTTTTTTTCGTCTAGAAATTCTTTCGTAACTATTCTTTTTGGCAGAGAAGTAACTTTGCAATTTGTTTTTATTATTATTACTTAAAGTGAAGTCAAGTGAGGTCATTTTACTCATATCGTTTTTTTTCATGGGTAATTTTTACAAAAAGTAAAGTTGCGAGAAAAGTGGAAAAGTTTATGTAAAATGCAAAAAAAAAAAAATAATTGGAGAGAAATCCAGGAAAATAAAAAAATTAAATCAGTTTTGCTGATTTGTTTTTTCATTTGCCACATCATTGAGTGTGCCAGGCAATGTGTATATGAATGAAAGGAACGAGAATTCACCTGATGACTGGTAGGTATATTGTTTTTCATTAACAGTGCCAACGTCAACAGTTTTTAGAGTATGACTACACCAAGAGCTGCCAGATAAAAAGCGCTATAGTTGAGAAGGAATGATGATGAAACGACGACAGTGTTTTTAAATAAACCGGGCATTTACATTGGGGCTAAGGCCCTAACAACACCAGTGTAGAATGCAACAGCAAGTGTGGTAATTAGTTGAAAGTGGTCACTTACCTTTTGCTGGGCCAATAACATGGGTTCCATGGCAGACATGATCACCTGAGCGCCAATGAATTTGTTGAGGAGATTTCTCCCTTCATTACCGCTGCTGCTCCCGGTGGTGGTATGCTGTTGACGGATTACTCGAACGGTTCTTCCATCCTCCGAGTGTTCCTCAACAAAAGGCGTCATAAGCTCAGGATCCTCTCCTCTCATACGACTTATCACGTCCTCCAGATTTTGAATGGGACTTTGATCAGTCAAGAAACTTCGTCCGCCTAACCCGCCTGAGGAGGAGGATGTGCTGGTGGTTGTGACAACTCTACGAGATTGCACCATAGCAACGCCACCACCAGGAATGGTTTTCCGCTCAAAGGTTTGTTGTTGTTGACCTCTGCTCTCAAAACTGTGTTCGTTGCCGGCCTCATCTCGGCAAATGATGGGACCTCCAGTACCAAAGGATTGAACGGTTGTTGTGGAAACATCTCCGGATCCTGTCATTCTCCCAGAAGCCTGTCGGTTATCTCCTCGGTTACCAATGGTGGTCATAATGGTGGTGATACCATCTTCATCGTCATCTGCATAATCTTGCTCAGTCCGCCCGGATGTCATGGTGGTGGTAGTTGACGAAGATTTGATTGATAATGGGATTCGACTGGGACTTTCTGCTCGATTGGTTCTGGTGATGAGGGTGGTTGTGGAGGAGGAAATAGCAGGAGATTCCTCACGACTTTGTCGGGATAAAGAAGTGGAACTGCTGCTTTTACTCATTTCCACATTTCCACCTTCGTCGTCACTCTCAAACCGTCGAGACATTTCTCGCACAGAAGATCGCCCAACTTTGCCCCGGGAGAAGGTGGCTATCGAGCTGGCTGTGGAGGAGGATGCCAACTTTGGGCTGGGCGAGTGGGATCGCTGACGTCGCCAGGATTCATCATCCTGAGATGATATAATCTTTCCAGAGATTTTTCGTTCCACGGAACTTCTTGGAGATGCCTTGCTTCCCCCGGTGGTGACGGTACTGGTTCTGGTAGTCGTCTTTGTTGAGGATTCAACTATTTTAGACGACGAACCATCTCCTCCTACAGTTTCTTTCACCGATTCTGGAATAGGTTCTGGACCAGGAGACGTGGATGCCGAGGAATTCTCATCTCGACCCCCGGTGCCACTATTTTTCCTGGAGGAGCCACTGCTTCCACTGTTGGTGAAAGAGGAAGTCTTCTTTAAAATGGACTTTGGAGAAGAGAGTTTTCTGCCATCACCGCTAGTTTCTCGGGTGACCGTGGTCGTGCTTGTGGACGAGGGCTCATTTCCAGAGGAGGAAGTTGTCACGGTGGTTGTCGTTGTAGTGGTGGTCTCCTCCACAACTTCTCCTTTCTTTTCTTCTTTGCTCGATTTTCTCTTGGACAAGTTTCGTTCCTGAGACTTGCCTCTGTCGTTAGCCAAAGTTGAGCTATGTTGTTGAGTTGAAGATGTTGTGACTGTGGTACCACTTGTTGGGCCGGTTCTTGACGGGGTGGAACGTCTTGAATCCTTTTCTGTGGATGAGGCTCTGGTGGAGGCAGGGGAAGGCGAAGCTCGAGGTTCACTGTCACTTTCTACCGCTTGCTTTCTCAACGCTCTCAGTCCATACATGTCATTTGAACGGAGACTGTGAAAATTACTGCTCGCCGCGATTGTTTTTTGAGTGGTGGTGGCGTATGAAGTTGTAGAATGGTCAGCTTGAATGGTGGTTCCCTTACCAGTTGTTGAGACGGTTGAAGGAGTTGTAGTTGGAGAAGAATCCCTTTTTGGACGCCGATCATCAGAATCGTTGTCACCAACGACACCATAATCAGATGTTACTCCCTCTCCCGAACCAGTATCCATTTGCTCTTCCAACTGCTTAATCTTTCGTAAAGCTCGTAATCCAAACAGTGGTTTCCCGTCGTCATCACAAGGACCTACCCCATAGCTGGAAGTTACCAACTCAGTACTTTGCACCTTATCTGTAACCTTTTTAGCTGTAATTGTGCTGCTGGTGGACTTTGGTGTAGAGCTACCTCCACCAGTGATTCTTCGAGTGGTGGTAGTAGTGGTTGTCGTGGTTCCACTCTCCCCTCCTGTTTTATTTCTGCCACTGGGAGTTGTTGACAGTGGTGAAGACTCTCGGGGTGTCGTCTTGCTTGGTTTTGGTTGCCTGTCTTCCTCTGGTGTCTCTGTTGTTCCAGAAGTAATCGTTCGGGTAACTACTCGTGTAGTAGTTATAACGCCTCCGTCAGTTGTGACTTCATCATCGTCTTCAACATTGGGCTTGCTCACAAGCTCGTCTGGTTTCCTAGTCACACCACTTGGTTCTGGCTCTGCTGACGGTCCTCGGGGGATCTTACCACGGTCCCCAACTACGGAGCTGGTTGTTGATCGAGTAGTGATGATTTCAGTTTCTTCAACCGATGTGCCGCCTCCCCCCTTTTGGGTCACATCCCTACCGCTATTTTTCCTTGTTGTGTACGCATTGTTTCGGGTTGTTCCTTTGGTCGTCTCATCCGTCGACTGCTTTCTTGGTGATCTAGTACCACCAACTTCCTCCGTGGTCGACCTAGTTGTTTTAGTTGTGGTTGACGAAGCTAGAATGTTTTTCGACGAGTTTTCCCGTGTCACTGCCGGACTACCATGACGAGATGACCTTGTTGACGATGGTGTTGTTTCGCGAATGGCCGAGGTCCTCTTCTCAGTTGGTTTCTCTTTTTCTCTGTCCGGGGATGGACTCTTCCTAGTAGTTCTGGATGTTACTGACGCGGTTCGCACTGTTGACGCCGTACTAGCGCTATCACTAGTTTCCGTCTTTGCCACCGGTACCGCTTTTCTTGCCGTGAAAACACTGGGTCGACTTAAAATATCGGCTTCATACTTTTCCGCGTCCGTCACCCGTCCACTGGATGACGGCTTCCTTTCATGGCCACCGGTTGGTTTTCTCTTTTCCTCTGGAACAATCTCCGTAGAAGAGGATTTTCGAGAGCTCACCTTCCTTGTTGACCCCGTTGTTGTGGTTGTTGTTTTTGACGTTGTGGACGTAGTCTCTTTCACTTTTTCCGTCGTCTCCGTATCTTGCTGATCCCCCTTGTCGTCTTGCGGTTTCTCTTGTTGTTCCTGTGGTTGCGATTGTTCCGGCTGTTGTTCGTTATCTGCCTCAGTAACTGGTTCGTTAATCTCAGTGACTTGCTCATTGACCACAATTTCCTCTTCGTCAATTTCCTCCACTTCAACTTTACCTACTTCACCAATCTGAGCGGGCTTCTGTACAGAGCTAGTTGGACCAGTAACCTCTTTCAGCGGACTGACCACTTTTCTTGGAGGCGACAAGGATCGTTCCCGCATCATCCTTGTCGAAATGGGAATTTCACTTCTTTGTGGGGAAGTAGAACGAGAGGACGGCTTTGATTGGGGACTGGCTGCCCCAGATTCAGTTGGAGATGAAAGCGGTTTTTGGCTTGGGGTTACCATGTCATCATCCTCGTCTTCTTCAGGCATCTCTTTTACATCATCTTCAGTTTCCTTCATCCTTCGTGTAGGTGGGGAGGCGGATCTGCTTTTGGACACGGACCGTCTTCCCTTAACGTCCTCGTCGTCTTCCGAATTACGAGAGTTTCTTCGGCTCGAATACAAATCTTGGTCTGAGGGTAGTGTTCTACTTTCACTGCGTCTTGTCGAAGTGGTCGTTACTGACGTGGTAGAGATTGTTGATGCATTAGCTCGTTTTTCCTTCTCTTCCTGGCTGCTGTCAACGTCTCGAGTGTAATTTCGAGTGCTCAACAACTCACAAGTATCTGCGCTCAACTTCCTTGTCAGCTCTTTACCCCGTCGGGGACGATCATTTTCCGTTGTGGGGGTGTTGGTTGTCTCCACACCTTCAGGGCTATCATCATCCCTGTCGGGTTTATCACTAGGCTTTCCAATTTTTCCAGAGTTGGAGCGACTTTGAAGTCTCTGGGCAGAGGAGCCTCTTTCCACACTTTTCCTTGAAGTTGATGAGGTGATAGTTGTGGTAGACGCGGTAGGTGAAGTCTGTCGATCAGGAGATTTTTGAGGAGATGATGCCCTTCCTGTTGGTGATGGTCTTACAGTGGAAGCTGTATTAGTAGTAGTATTGGATGTTGTGGTCGATAGTTCCTCATCAGTTCGCCTGTTCTCCTTATCCACGTCTTGTGGTCGCGAAGACTTGACAGGTTTCGTGGTTTTCACAAGCTCGTCACTACTGGGCTTCCTTGACGTGACCCTTTTGGTACTCTCTATCAGATCATTGGAAGAGTTCTTTCGAGACGGAGACTGTGTTGGTGACTTGGTGTCTTTAGGAGCCCGTCGATCAACAGAAGTTGAAGTCGTTGTAACAGTGGAGGTGGTAACAGCTGTTGATTTATTAGCCGTTAAGTCACCCGTCGTTACTGGAGTTGCCGTAATTCTTCCTGGCGACTGTCGTTTTGGCTTCTCCGCTGGTTGTGTTGACTCAGGTCCAGTGCTGGGCTGTCTCTCCGGCGACTCTGCACCATAGTCACTCACACGTTTCACCAAAGTTGCCTTTCTCTTTAGCACTCTTATCCTTGCCCGGATTTTACTCCGCTCATCATAATCCGTCGCTTTATCCAAAAGACTCTCCAACTCCTCCAAGTTATCCATTTCCTCAACGGCATTTAATTCTGCCTTGCTCATTCTATTCGCCGCATTTGACGTTGACGTGGTTGTTGTTGTTGTTGAGCCTGTGCTCGCAGTTTGCTTGAGGCTGGCCACAATCGCTTCAACTTTGGATGATCGACGTCTCTCAGCAGCAGTGGTAGTTGTTATTGTAGTTGTAGTATATCCGTCAACGGCTGTGTTTGGCACGAACGTGGCTGGTTTGCTTCTCGCGGGTGATCTTGCCCTCTCTGGACTCTTACTTGTTGCTCGTCTACTTGTTGGTGTTTCTGTTGCAGGTGGACTACTTTTTCTTGGAGCTGATGGAGCTCTACCTGAAGACTTTGGCACAGTTTCATCGTCTACAGGTCTGGTGGTAGAAGTAGTCACCGAGGACGTGTCCACTTTTTGCTGCTGTTGTTGTCTTTGTGTGGCCTGTCTGACAACACTGGTCGACTTCAACTCTGAAGAGATACCAATAGCCTTATTTCCAGTGACTGTATCTCTCGACGGCGACGGGGATCGAGACACTTCCCTTTCCGAACTTTCTGCATTTCGAGTGCGAACCACAATCTTGTCGCTGGACAGCTTTTGCTCAATGTCCTGCAGGGCTTTCCTCTGCTGTTGATTTTGAATAATGATTTTTGAAGAGGCCAAGCTTATTCCTCGGGAGTCTTTTCGTTTCAGGTCAATGAGCTCGATAGGGGCCTCAATGGGCAACGTTTCTACCTGTGCAACCGAGTTTCGCTTGTCCACTGCGGTTAAAATCCCGATAGAGCCACGTCTCTGATTGTTATTAAAATTTTCTTCAATCACGGTTCGGTGAACAGTTTTCACCATTCCTAACACCCCACTACCGTAACCATTACTATCCCGCATGGTAAGAGCAGTTGCCTCACTGGCACGTCTGTTCTGATGAAGTCGCTCCGGAGACTCTGAAGTTCGCATGGTGGCAGACGACTTTCTCCGATTTGACAATCTGTCGCCTTTCTCCACGGTCAACAATCTACCAGGAGACTTGTCCCGCTTCTGTGGGGCATCAATCACAACCACTGGAGGTTTTCCACTGGGCTTGGTAGTAGCTGGCGTTGTGGCAGGGGGAGATTTCCGGGACTCCCTGGTCGGCCTGTTCTCACTGGGAGTTCGTGGAAATTTCCCATTTCGCGTGGTTTCTTCAGCCGGTATTTCAATTATATCTGGAGTAACCGTCGCACTTCTATCTGTATTTTGCAGTTGCTTTAAAGCAATTTGATCTTCGTTACGAATCAGAGAAATTACTTGAGAAACTCGTCTTTCCGTCCGCTCCATTGAAAATGCCCTTTCACTCACCTCCGGGATTCTGCTAGTTCTGTAGCTTTGCTCGCTTCGTCGTATTGCTTCCTCCGTGTCATCGTCCTCCGGACGACGCCCTTCAGGTCGCTCTTTGACATTATCCGAAGGCACCTCCTCCTCATCAGAAGAAATGCTCACTCGTTCACCCCGGCAACGAGCCTCAAACAAGGCCGCCTTTCTACTCACCGTCAATTTCGGGCTGGAATTCACTTTAGAACCCAACTCAATACTACTCCGATCCTTGGACGCCTCCACAGCCTTGGTCTCAAATAAGCTCTTGGCTTTCAGCACTGCGCCCGGACTCTCCAGTTGTTTACCAGATTCACCCTTTTTCAAAATAGTATCGTTATCTTCAGCCAGATCCTCGTCAGTTTCATCCACAAAAGGTCTCCGGCTCACTCCCGAGGTCGGAACCCTACCAGCCCCACCAACATCCCGCTCTGGTGACGTGTAAGATCCTTGTCGGGATCTAGTAGTGGAGCTGGGTTTTGGCTGACTTGCAGGAGTTGTGGGTGCTCCACCTTTGCCAGTCACACTGGTGGCTTTCCTGGCTGTAAACACACTGGGTCGGCTTAAAATGTCAGCCTCGTATTTCTCAGCATCTGTCATCGTTTGTCTTGTTGCCGGCTTCCTCTCTGGGGACAGATTGGAGGATGTAGTGAGAGGAGTGTTGTTTCTGCTGGTGATTAACTCATCTCGTCCTGTGGTGGAGGAGACATCCGTTTTCCGGGATGTTCGCCCAGTACGCGTTGATGACGTTCCCGTCGTCGTACTCGTTGTTGTTGTTGCTGCTGCTGTTGGTGTAGTCGTCGGCGGCTTTCTCCCTCGAGGAACTGATCCTGTCTCTGGAGTATTAGAATTTTGCTCTTTTGTCTTGATCGGGGTTCGCTTTGCTTTTTCCGGGCTTTGAGAAGACGGTCGCTTTGTCTTATTGTCGGTTGTTGATGTTGTTGTGACAGTACTTCCTCCTGATTTATCAACCTTGTTGGCAGTCAACGAGGACGTCGATCTCTGTGTGGCGGTGGTGGTAGTGCCAGATTTATTGATTGTACGATCCGCTCTTCTTCCTGTTGCTGTAGTACTGGCTGTAGTTGTAGTAACCGTAACTTCATTAGGAATTATCTGATCTTCCAAGTCGACTACTTCATTTTTATTTCCCAGTTTATTGTCTCGTCTTGCCCCTGGAACCGCGGAAGAGGGTCGAGTTTTTTCTGGGGAGCGTTTCCGACTGTCCTCAGTGCCATCCGTAGTTTTACTGACGTTGGGTTTTTCCGGCGATTTATCAGGGGAGTGACCCCGAGGACCTGAACGACCCCGATGATCATGATCATCTGGACAAGTAGGTTTCACTATGGTTCTGGTGAAGGGTTGTTCCAATCCGGCTTCCATGACATCCATGTGATCCAACCCGTCCTCTTCCTTGGTTTTTTTCCCAAGGTTAAAATTATTATCCTTTCTGACAGGTTTACGGTCATCTCTGTCATTCGGGGCGCCATTCATCTTTGTCACGGCGGGGGAAGTGCTACGACGAAGAGTGGACGTTGGAGCAGTCAAAGTATTGGCGGTAATGACCGTGGATGCAATGGTCCCGTGGTCGTCACCAGCGCTACGAGGATTACCCTCATCAATAGAAGCACTTCGCTGGGACAGATACGTATCGAGAATGTCCAGCTCGCGCATGATTTTTTCTTCTGTGCTCTTGCCCATTTTTTCCAGTTCTTCCCCACGTCTTGCAGTTGTCGTTGTTGTTGTTGCAGAGGTTACCGTTTTACTGGCTGGCTGATTACTACTAGTAGGTCTCTTACCAGTTGGCTGTTGGTCCGATCTAGTAGTGGACAGGGTCGACCTGGTAGTAGTTGTAGATTCTCCCACTACCTGAGTAGGTGCTCTTGATGAGGGTGTGGTTGACCCTACGGGTTGAGTCCGGCGAGTGGTGGAGGATTGTGGCTGCTTGCTTGCTGGTTGTGGGGTAGCATTATCATCTGCCGGGGTCCTTCTAGAAGGTCTACCTTTGGGACTGGATTCTCTCGACAATTTCTCGCGTTGAGTTCTTCGACAGGTTTTCTCTTGGGCTTCTACTGACGAGGAAAAGGAGGATGCATCTTTCTTGGCGTCGGTTACCGTTACTGGTTGTCGGGACCTGGAAGGACTACGGTTGTTGGAAGGTGCCGCTGTTGTTGTCCGTTGGACTGAAGCAGATGATGATCTGTTGGTTACTTTATTATTGATAGCGTTGTTGTTCGTGATAATGGAATTAGATGAGCTGGTTCGTGTGGTTCTTCGCTGATCCGTTGACCTTGAAAGCCCGTTGGTTAAATTGTTATCATCTCTTCGACTATCCTGTCTGCTGGTGGACCTGGACGGTTTAGTGCTTCTAATCTCAATATCTCTGCCACGCCCACTGCTACTAGTAGTGGTGGAAGATGTTGTCATGGTTCTACGTCCTGATTGTGTGGTTGTAGTGGTAGACTCCTGGCCTCCCACAGTTCCTCCTCCAGCGCTGTGCATCTCTTTAATGACCACTTTCCCCAATTCCAACTTTCCTTCGCCTCCCCCGCGTTGCAGTTGTTGTTCCAATGCTAATTGACTGTTATCCTCACCTCCTTGTCGATAAACTACCACTTCCTCCTTCGTCTGTACAGGCCCACCACCAACCTGGCTGGAAACCACCGTTCTCACTACCTTTGTCGCTGACGACGTGCCGCTCCCTGGTGTACCAAACATGGACGAGGAAGAAGCTGTAGACGTCATCATAACCGACGAAGAAGACATCATTGTGTTCCTTGACACACTTTGTTGCGTAGGGTGGTCTTGGAAATTCCTGGATAATGCCTGCACTCTACTTTCAGGTCTTCCGCGAATCATCAATTGGTTCTGTTCCACTTCTCTGCCACCACCCTCTTCAACAACGGCTGTTACCACCTCATTATTATCATCATTCCGATCTCCTGAAACAGTTGTTGTGCGGGTTGTCACTTTACCACCGCCACCACTGGATGACATGACAGTTGTGGTTGTCGTTTGCTTTCTCTTGGTAACCACACCATTTGTCATATTCTTACTTTTGCTGACGCTGCCACTGTTCCCTCTTGTCACCGAAATGTCACTCTCCACACTGCTCCGCTTGGATAAAGGCCTACTCGCAGCACCACCAGAGGTGCTTACCGTTGTCGTTTCTGACGATGACACATTACGTCGGGGAGAGGAGCGCTGTTGATTTCTCACCTCTTCCACTTGCGCGGTACGATCTTTATTAATTACTCGGGATTTTGTGGATCTTGTTGTCACCGTTTCTCCGTCCCCACCGCCAGAACTGGTTGCAGTTGTGGTTGTCACAACTGTGTTGACAACACCAGCACCACCACCGTCACCACCCGATTGTTGCAAAACCCGAGTCTCTTTCGTGTGAATCGTTCTTGAAGATGTTTGCTGAACTACTTCTCCGCCAACGTCGTCATCCATTCCTTCTCCTATCGTACGAAAACTCTGTGTCACCACTCTTCGCTCTTCCTGGACACCTCCGCCACCGCCTTCATCCACATCATCAGCTTGGTCAGCGGGTTGCTTTAGAATGTTTTCCAAAATGTCTTGACCTTCCCTTTGGTAGTACTCTTTCAGCCGTTCCTCCCGTAGCTTGTACATACGGGAACGAATCTGGCGCTTGGCATCACCTTCCTCTGTGTCTTGCCACTAAAAAATATTAACAAACAGAAAATTACTATTTAAAAAATATCACCTTTTCCATAACAATAATTGATTTTTGTCCCTAAAATTACATAATTTTAACTTTTAATTACCTCTACGGCATAAAACTTATTACTGTAACAATTAAACATGCCAAATCCCTAATTGTCATTTAAATTAAAATGACAACTACCTACGTAGATAAATATTATGTTCCACATTTCATGTCTATGCATTCTTCTCCTAAAAAGCGAATACCTACGCAATTTTTCCCCTTCTTCAATTTTGTTGTTGCGTATATTGGAATTTGGAACATATGTCACCTTTTAAATTCACGATAAACTTTTTATTCATCTTTTTTTGCTTTATAATTACTTTACCATTTTCTCCGTGATAACAATAAATGCCACCGCTGATACCAAGTGGGTGTGTAACCCAACTACCCAACTTTAAAAGGCAGTATGCTTGACACTGCATTTTTCATATTTCACGTAGTCTCGCCTAACAACAATACTCCCAAAACTCCCCATCTTCACGTTGAACAAAGACTCATCTGAAAAAGCACACGTACAATGCATCATCAAACACATCAGCAGATTCGCACATTTTTACCCTGCCTTTGTCACTCTTGAGAAAACCCCGAAACGCCAGAGCAATGACGACGAAAGACGAAAAGTAGCAGCAAAAATTTAATTATTCGCCCCACTATCTGTCCTTCTAAATTTAAGAATTCAAGCATCAACGCCAACTCCCAAAAAAAGAAGAATATTCATCGATTCCAGCCAGAGAGCCAGCCTCTCTGCCTAGTCTAGTTTCTGCGTACTTTCCTCTACACACGCAATATAATCTACCACGAAGAGATAACCTATTGTAACAATAATAACAATAATCATAGTCATTTTTCGCCCTCACAAAACAACCTTCTTGCTCATAAATCCCGTCAGCTCCATATTATCACCCTGTGAAAAAAATTAAAACGTGTACGCCAGGAAAAATGTAGGTAGCCGGTATGGAAAATAGGTAGGTTTTTAAAGTGGCACTTTTTTTTATGTTGACGCATCATCATCGGTATCACATCACATATATTTTTCTGAGGGGCGCTGCTACTGCTGCTGCTGCTGCGGTGGAGTTTGACGAGTGTAGTGACATGAATATTGTCACTACATCACACATTTAAATATATATATGTGAATATATATACGGATCTGCCCGTTGAATAGGTGTGTGTAGGGAGATTATTTTGTGGTTTTCTGGTGATGAATGTGACAGCAATATTTGTTGTCGCGATAAAAAAAACCAAGAGAGGGAGAGCAGGAAAAAATAATGTGAATGAGTAAGATGAATTGTCATAGTGTCAGCTCATTTCAACCTTATACAGCATTAGTGAGAGAGATACCTGCGGTTGTATTTATGCAGACGACCGTATTGTCGTCGTCGTTATGGCACAAATCAAAAAAGAGAAAAATGGCCTGTTTTCGTTTTGCAATTGCAAACAACCCCAAAAAATGGATATTTTACTGTTTGTTTGGTTGCTACCACAAAATGATGTCTGCTTGCTACTGTTTTGTTGGAGCCCCTGTTTCTCTCTCTCTCTCACTGCATATGCCTCTGGGATGATGTGATCACAAACAAGAGACAAGACAAGGATATTAAAAACCCGCCTGTTGTCATAACAATAACACTTTTGTACACACACGCACACAAGTTTATACGTTTAAGTGTAATTTGTAACGCATATATAGCGCATATTTTTTTTTATATATTTCGCTCTCTGTAAAATTATTAGGTGTATATAATATAGTACATATCGGGTGGACAGATTGATGGTGGTGATGATGATGAAGAAGATGCTCATAATAATATGGCGTGTGTGGGTGGAATAATATGATGAGTTTCTCACTCGCAATCGTAATAACAACAGCGACAACGACATGACTACGGGTGCCTATGGACAAGACAGACAGACATATACAGACAGGCAGAGAGCGAGCGACATCAGGAGAAAAAAAGGGGAATTGCAAAATGCAATAAATTCCGCAGTTGCTTTTGATGTCTCGCTAAAAAAACGGTGAGGATTATTATGACAAAATGAAGAAGGAGGATCCCGGCAGATGATGAGTTTTTGACGCGCCTACAGAGACCATAGAAAATGATGATACTGTGGTCCACCGAGTTCCGCTTGGAGAACGCCTGTTTGTAAGAGTAAATGGCAAAACTGCAAAAAAAAAGTGATTTGGTATGACTGCTTTGGATGTTTAAAAAACCACAACCAACAGTGACAGCTTGGCTGTCTAAATACAACGTCGTAAACTGTTTTCTGTACAGAGAAAAACGTCAAGCAGCACCAGTAGTAGTAATAATAATAATGATATTCATATTCATTGCATTGTTAGGGATATTTCAAAGCGAGAGAAAGAAGGAGAAGAAAAGTGACGTTTATTTGGAAACAGAGAAAAATTGGGCAAACAAGACGGAGCTTGCCAGACGGAGAAGACATTTGCCAATTTCTTTGGGATTTTTCCACATTTCTTGTTTTGCTTTTTCAAATCACCTAATTTTGACTTATTTTATGGATCCATTACACTGATAATGATTCATACCACCCATAAATACCCGACCAGTTTGTGTCTCAAGCCGGGAAAAAAATAATTTTAAAGTATGTATAACCCCGGCAGCCAATGGAAGATTTACAGCTTGCCAATCCCTTTTTTTATATGTACATGGCGCATTAATAGTTGGCCCAGGAACTATACCGCTCCCTCTCTACTACTTCCGATTGAATAAATGTTACTTTTCAATATTAAATTACGTACATTTTTCCCAACCGAATTTTTAATACGACATATCATTTTATTATTAAACAGGTCATTTTGTTGCTTATCTACCCCAACTGCCAAACATGTTGTGCCTCCGGTTGTATTTCCTTAAAATGTAGCATTTTCACCCACACACACAAAAATAAACTTGAACAAAAACTAATAATAATATGACATTGTATTTAACAAGAACAGCAAAAGAGTGCTAATAAATTGGATGAGGAAAATGACAAGCCTGTCTTCAAAATATATTTAATCCTCTCTCTCTCTCAAAGAGGAAAGAAATTACAAGCACATATTCGGCGAAAATAACATTATCTCCGTACTTGTAGCTTGTAACGCTGTTATTATTACTACTGCTGTAGTTGTAGCTTTTGTTATTTTGTGCGAATCTTGGAGATGAAGGTACACCATTCTTGGGAAAATTACATGGGGAGAGAAGAATAGCGTGTGTACAGGTGTGGGAGGTGGTGCGGTGGTGGAATAAGATGGGGGGATGTGATGATCATGACGATGACGAGGAGAATGACGATCTGGTGATTGCTGTGTAAACTGCTTATCAAAAGGAGCAAAACTAGCCAGTTACCAAAAGAGACGGGGGTACAAGTACAGCAAATAGACATGAAATAAGCTACCATATTTAAAAAAGTATCTTGCTCCTCATCTTGACGATGATGATGATGACCATGATAATGATTGCCATTAGTAGACAAAATGGATATTATGTATTTCTCCATAGAAATAATAAATGTACGCAAAGTACAAGATAAAGTTGAGCTCTGGTTTGGCCAGCTGCTGAAGACGATGATGACCACATCATGGACCATCATCACGAAAAGGAGGGAAGATGAAGCTGATGAGCAGCACAAACACACACACACAAGCTCTCTATTGCGAGTGCTCTCTCTCTCTCTCTCAGGTAATTATTGACAATAACAGCAACAACCAAGAACAACATTGATTTTTATTTGAAAGCCCACACAAGCTCATTATAATTGAACTTGAAAAAATGGAGTGGACTACTCAAAAGGAGTAAGTACATTATGTATAGAGCCTGCTGCCTGCTGCTGCTGTGCTTCTGGCGTAGCGTGCCATGCCACTTGTGCACACCTCGCGTCATCCTTGCCCTTCTCGACACGTAAAAAAAGTATTTCCAAAACAACTTATTTTCCCCCTCCACATCTCCTCTCACGTCATTTTTTTGTGGAAAAGCGTGCATTTTAAAATATGTGGTAATGTGGCTACATTTTTTTGGAAAAGTAAATAGTGAGAACATTTTGATGATAAGGATATTATTGAACAATAAAGCTGTATATGACGACATGATGGCGGAGCTATATCACGGGGTGTGCATTTTTGTGGTTGTAGATTGTAGCTGCCAGCGCCAGCCAAGAAAAAAATATATAAGCAAAATGGTAATCATATTACGACCATTTCATCATCAAAAAATATCATGATTCAGGCTTCAAGAAATTTAAATATAAAACTGGATGTTTTCCATTATTATTACTCAACAGAAGCTGGAGCCGCGTGCTAAGTCAATAAAGCTTGCAGCAGCCACGCACAAACTCCTATCAAATCTTTTTGTTCTTCCTACGCACCACCACACACTCACAACACTCACACAAGGAGAGAGGCGAACATACACAAAAGGTAAAAAAAAATATCAACGCAAAACAGTTGACAGCTTTAACGAACTCCCTATTACATACATAAACTCATTTAGTAGAAGCCGT
>JAHZNB010000901.1:0-37961 GCA_027744295.1 Callyntrura guangdongensis | reverse complement strand
CCACTGCTTGGACTTTAAAATATTTATGGAATTACTTTAAATTTGGTTTGGTAATTTGTGAGAAAACGATACTTTTGTTAACGCTATCGCGAGAATGAGAACTGCTTCATTCATCCCAAAATCAACAAAACAGTTGGTTTATATTACGTATCAAGACTACATATGCCGGCGATAAAATGAAAATACTCTTAATTTACGAACTCGACGTTTAATTTAGATTTGATTAAGTCACATCAACTCCTGCTCTGTTACATTTAGTTGTTTGCGTCATTTTAAAAGTTCATCTTTAATGAGATAACCACTAAAAATTATTTGCAATGTACGCAATTAATTCTTCTAAAAATAGTTTTAAATACACACAAGATAGTCGTTTTCTCGTAAGCCTAGGCTCCCTACCAGATTGTTTGAGCTCAGAGTTCAGACGTTGAAAGAAAATCGAAGTGTTGTAAATTGACAAATACAATATGAAATAAAAATTATTTTAAAAAGTCATTGAACACCATGTTCAGCCATAAGGGTAGCAGCCTCTCATACACTTTAACAGTTATCCACGGATCCGAACCTTGGTGAACCCAAGGAATATCTGGGAAGAAAACAGTGCAGTAACCGTTTTATGCTAAGAAAAATTGGGAAAAACATTATATTTGCCAAGAAAATAACGTCACTAACCGGTATTGTTTTCTCGAACACATATGAAAAAGAATTCCTCTGACTGCTCAATAGACAAAGAGACCTCGATTGTGGCTGATGCTCCATTGGGACCAATGTGAGATACCTATGTAGTAATAACAAAACAATTCTTTGTTATTTTTGGTCTTGACTCTTGACTTTGTACAACGCGAGAACGAGAACTTTAATTACTCGTGTAATTTTATCAAATGGAAGTTAGACGCAGGCTTTCTCAATACTTTGGCTATTTAAATACATTTGTAAAAATGCGTATTTAATTAAATAACTTTTTAAAATTCCCTTTAGCATTGTATTACTTATTGGAAAATCATTTTAACTAAATACATTTCTAATTTATAACAATCCGTTATAAAAAGTATCAAATCACAACGAAAAAAGAGGAAAAAGATAATTAAAAAAGTGTTTAATGCAAATTTTTGCAGTTTTACTGTATTTCACCAAATGTATTTAAACGAATCAAGTATTTAAGAAAGCTTGCTTAAGCGATATAATTAATTGATTATTACTGCATATGCATCGGTAGCATCCGACTCTTCACAATCTGAACCTCGACTTTTCACGTCTCGCACAAATCGTACAATCGTCTGGTTTGTGAAATGCTGGCCAAACAAACGGATTGGTACAAGATTATCTGCCAAAATGGCGGAGACCCCATTTTGCTCGTAATTCACTCCTTTATCCACAGTCTTCAAGAGAATACATCAAAGACATGCATAATGTGCAAAATTAAATTAAATTTTACTCCAAACGTGATATACTACAATATTGCATCTATAGGCATGTTATGAATGTTTTTGGCAATCAAGCAATGCCTTGTCAACAACAAGACAAGATTGGCAGTTATGAACCATCTTCTTATTAGAAGCATGCTGCTTGGTTCATGGATCATCATGATCTTGGCGTACAAGTAAGCATTTATAGCCTTTGACTTGGGCACGTTACCTCGATTCGCAAACCAATGACAAATGTTGACGTATTTGTCACCTTTGGCTCCACTGGAAAATCTATCTGAAATGCGGGTGGGAAGATAGGCTCACCATTACTTTCAGTTTCTGTGTTCTTATCACTAACAACATCCCCTGAAATATCATAATTTGATGTGATATGAAAACAATATTGACAAGACCATCATTGCTGAGGAAGTGTATGTATACTTTCGCCCCTAAAACTTACCATGTTTATCACGAATGTGGTGTTTATGATGATGCCCTTGGTTACTAACTGCAGGTTTGGAGGTAGTGAATAAATCGCTGTTGGAAACCCCATCAAACTCAGTTGTTGTTCCGTCTTGAATTCTCACAAATTTTATCGCTTCAGGCCACTGATCAGTTTCACCAGTACCTACCCCATTTACTGCAGTACTTGATTCAGGCAATGTCACGTAAACATTAGCGTCTGAAATATTATTCGATGCGGTACGTGGGCTGCGTCTACCACTGTAATTTCTGCCAGCACCACTTGCCACTTGGTGTGAAAGCAGTGTTGGAATGACACTGGCATCGATTAAATGCAGAGCAATGCACAAGAAAACCAATGGGCTCATATTACAAGCCAAGAAAGTTTCAAAAAGTACAGGATTACCTTAACAACTAGTATATCAAACTAATCCACCTTTTACACAAACTAAATCATGCAAGTTGGATTCAACAATACGTATGCTTAGTAGATGTTCACTTGTATTGTCATCAAAAACACACCTGCCACTCCCACCACTTGAACTTGTAGGTTTAACTCCAATTCATTATATATTTAGAAGTGGGGGAAAATGAACAGGAACAAAACTACAAATAACAACCAAACTTTTTCCGAAAATGCCTCAGTCAAATTTTTCTTGAGTGACATCAAATAAATTGAAATATCTTGTTTGACTGCATGTTCGGTCGGAAAAGCACAACACATGCACACCCGTTATTACTACGATGCATATTAAAATTACCACAACGAAAACTTAAACTGTTCTCGAGATGACGAACCTATCGACGTTGACCTTAAATAATTTCAACCTTTTCAGTAGGAACTGATGATTTTGCTAGGTAAATCAGGAAAGGGTGCTCATCCTTCCTGTTGTGTTGTGTGTCTCTGTATCACCACCACCGTACTGAGAACAGCATTTACAATTCCGTGCAACTATCGACGTTAAGTCTACAATTCAGTGTTTCATTACCGTTTACTCTACTACTGGAGAATTCTGTGTTGAACCAGAATTTGTTTACGTTCTGTAATTTTTCCTCCAAACAAGAGTTCAACTTGATGCATATGATTAACAAAGTTTAAAAAAGGTGCGTGATGTGGATTCTAATTGTTGTTTTCCGTTTAAGAAGAACTCTGATGACAAATATTTCTGTTAAAGATGACGAAAAACCAACTGAACGCCTGTTTATCGTCTTTTCAATAATATTTAATAATGTGCACACTAGTCATTTTGTATGCAAACGATGAGCTCTAAACTTTGCAAACAAGGTGTACTATATGGCGTATGGAAACCTTTCTGTATGAGAACCTTCGGCACATGAATGACATTCTTACGCTGCGGACGAAGACGTTAATGTTCGGTACAATATGGATGTTAATGGTGATACACTTTATTATAAGGAGGCTTCAAAATATATGTCATGCATGCATGCACGTAGTTTTCCATTAATATTCCGTATGGACGGTCGTCGACTAAACGATTGATGAGTATTTTCTTAATTTCTTGCAAACAACAAACGCCCAGGTTAGCTAAAGTTAAAGCAGGCAGCAGCACACTGTTCTTCTATCTATGTCACATCCCCCCGTACTCACTCACCAATGTGCAGAGAAGAGAGACATTAATTTTCTTGATCACCATTACCATCATCACCAAATAAGTTTTATGTACACAGTATTTTTGGGATTTTCAAGCAAAGTCCAGGACTTCTCTGGTTAATATGCAAAACGGTATCTTCAAATATGACTCTGGCTGCTCTACAGAGAGCAAAACCTCAACGTGCATCAGTTCACAATCACATAAATCACATAATTATCTTTTAACCAAGACGAACAAACTTACAAGAACAACTCAATCTTTGCTACACGACAGGAGAGGAGGCTCCCTACAAATTATCTGTTTCATTCTGGTGTACTCATTCATCAATAAATAAATACCCGTAAATGAACTCTATGTCAAGTTTTGCCTAGGATTCGTTCGACATTCAACGTACAGTCTATATTAAGTAGAAGAGCTACTTTTGGTATGCAAAACGCATTTTTTTCTCTCTTCTTCGTTTACTTAAGTTTCAGTGTTGTAATGACGAAGCTAAATTCAAATGCAGATGGATTTTTGTAGTTTGTCATATCATCTATACCTCTTGAATATATTGACTTTTATTGTTGCCCTCACCATTTTTACCATCAACGCCAAGGAGTAAACAATTTGTAGTTTATTTTTGGCACAATCACATAAATAATGTATGTATAGAGATACCTACATTTTGGTACAAGTACATCGGAAACAGTAAGTACATCAAATAATGATACCTGAAGTAGCTTCTTCTCTCGTGTTATTTCATATTTCATAGAGTACCAAGTCCCAACTACGCAGCGTTAACATTTTTGTTCAGTCATTTCTTCATCAGTTCGTTTTAGAAATCAGTTTCGTTTCCTAGCCTGTTATGAGTGAGCGTGCGTGAGTAACAAAATGAGTTATCATTTGCATCACCAATTCTCTAACTTCATACTTAAATGATGTTATGTTAATTGGTGGTAACATGCTTGTAGTTCTACACTGAGTATATATATTGACGGACCCAGTCACCGTTTGGGACTACTTAGTAAGCAGTAGTAATTTTCATGTTCTGGGTAGAGAAATGGCCGAGGATGACTCTCAAATAAACATCAATTGGAAAGTCCAAATGAAGGGAAATAAATATGTAAGTTTTGAGTAGGAGTGGGATGACGAAATACGCATTAATTCCAAATTATTTGTTATGGTATTTCAGATTACTGATTACTACTACATAACTCTACTCTAATGCAATTATCAAAATAAGTTCTGGGTATTTTGTTGACACAGTCGCACGAATTACAATGTGAAGTTACAGCCTCATTGTTATAAATTCTTCAAATGCCAGTGTAGCCATTTGCACGAATAACGGATGAGAGTGGACTACAAAAATAATCTCAAAACTATATTACTTCATGCTTGACGTATATTCATAAACCATTCAAATTTATCTAGTACTTCATATTTAAGGTGTATTTGTATTAATTACAATATCAGAAAAACAATAGACATTGCAACGTGCACTTTTGACTTTTATCCGAAAAAAAACGGCACGGAAAGTTTGTGTATGCTCAGTCTACTAGAATGAACTGGTAACAAAGAGGGAATACAAAAATGCCTTTAGGCATCCAGGCGATTTCCAAGCTTCATTTGTGTAAATCTTGACTAATTGCATTTCCATGTTCCATGTCTGGTGGGGAGAAGGTAAAAATGCAAAACACATCTCTGCATACATAAAGTAGTGGCAAGCTACATAAAACTAGACGCCGAGAATAAACAAGTTTGGCTTTGGGCTGTACGCCTGAAAACTATCGCTTTGATTACCTATTATTCCGGAACCCGAAATCCAAACTTGAATTTACGGCCATGTTTTGTTATAACTTACTCGACATGCTGACACGCATCGTTCCAGTACTATCCAGTTCCATCCAATTTGTACATTTTTATCAGATATTGACCAGAAGGAATAATATTTGTGCACTCGCCCTGTCAATATCAGTAAATACGCGCAGCAAGGAACAGCAGATTGTTTGCTAGCCCATAAGAATATATTATGTACAGATTTATTTTCGGGCTTGTTTTGTTGTTTTCAATTCAACGTCACTAACTAAAATGCTTACATGGGAGTTACCTATTATGATAAGACGTTATCGTAGAAAAATTACAGAAAATATTACACTATTGACTATAGTACGGTTACAACAGTTTTGCTTATGCTTATTTTTAATATAATGGTGTCACGTCAATTAGTGTTTAAAATGTCAAATAAGGTTGTAGAATAGTCTTGCGGAACTGTTTTAAGCGCAAGCTTAAAAATGGGATCTGTTAGCCTTTCGGTATTAAATTTAAGCAGTGGGTATTGCCCCAATAATTCTTTATTAGCAATTGTTTCAAGAAAAAATATTTCTAAATTCCAATTTCAAACTAAAGGATGAAACATAGACGCAAGTTCAACCCAAGCATTTCTATATAGAGCTTACAATAGTCTCGAGTGGACCTGAAGACATACCGACCCAATCGATTAACACAATTGGAAAATGTTTTGGAAGTGAAAGATTTCACTATTGCTACGGGTGTTACGTTTTTAATGCACAGCCCCTAAATTGTTAGATCTAACATATATATTTTTTCTTGTTCCACTACAAGGATTTCACCATGTTCTTATTAGACAAATGCATGTTACATATTTACCGATGAATAATAGAATACGACTTCAATGAGTTTTATGTGTTTTACAACTGTTGACCTCACATGAGTTCCTTTATTCCGATAATATTCAGGAAAAAGGCGATTTAAGAACGATGCTGTAATAGATAATGTAGCATGTACTTTGGATGTACTATTTGTTTAAAGCGGCAGGTAATACGTGTGTCATGCTTCAGCTGATTCCACCTGCCACTATAGTACCACTGCCAAATCTCGTTATTGCGTTAATGTACATCGATAACGATGGTATCTTCGTTGCAAACAAAAAGTGTCAATATTTTGATTCCGGTAATAATATTTATGCTTACAAAGTTTAAAGTAAGATAGATTTTAAATAGATTTTCTAATTTATTCACAGCTGCCATTTTCTTATCTATTAAAAAAGTTGAAGGTGTGTAAGTAGTTAACATGTTACACAAAAGCATTCAAATGTGCTTCATTCACGCCAGCAGGAAATTGTAAAACATTTTATCTACCTTTTTGCTAACTTACCGTCTAGATCCAAAATTTATGTGCTGATAATCGCGTCGCGGCTCCTCTACGTCAATCTACGTAATATTAAATCTGAATTCTTATGGAGGGATTTATCCCCTCGGCTCTTACTGCCATGTAAACGTATTGATGCTACGTTGAATATTTATTATATTAAATTCCAACAGTGCACGGTTTCAAAAGTATTTATTTGTTCGTTAAAGTCAAATTATAACCGAGTCACCTCTACCGTTTGTATTTTAAAGAATGTTGTAAATCCGAAACTAGGCTAACAAAAAGAAACGATTAATGAAAGGGGTGACACGGAAAACATTTCACCCAAAATTAATATCTTTCGTATTGTCCGTTTTGCCTCCGTATTTCTGTATCATGTGCTGATCGTTTACTGATGCTCATTTTAAGGTTATAAATCGTTGTTCCATATTTAATGAGCGCAGCGATTAAGCATGTATATATGGAGCCAGTATTACTGACTATTACCAATAGTAGCAAGAGTATTTAACTCGTTATCAGGACTTTAACAACGTGATCATGACCTTGAATTCACAATTAAGATTTCTATGATGAACGATCAGTGTCTTAAATACGTACCCAAATTATTTACCGCCAGTGCTAGAGGCATTTGTGTATTTCGTATTTCAATCACCGGTCAGTTGTCATTGTTGTTTTATTATTACTACTACTACTTACTATTATTCGAAGCATCTCATCCAAAGTTTAGCTTGTTCCGTGTACCGAACAGGAAGAACAGAAACCCCAAACAAACCACTCTACTACTTGTTGGTTTACTAAAAATGATTTTAGTTCTACTTTATGCCAAAATCTTCAAGAACTCACAACGCTATGTTACTTTTGCCATACTACATTCAAAGTTGAGCGGTTATACTAGAAACGATCACTGTTGTTATCATATTATCACCACATCACACCTGCTTATCCTCTACATTTCATTTATGTAACTGCAAAAACAAAAGTCGGTGGCACTACGCTTTATTATGCGTAAATAGCGTATCTTTTAGAGAATTGTTGTGGTAGAAAAGGCGCAATTTTTCGACATGCTTTAGTGAACTTTAGAACAATACCAACTAAAGTTGTCTATCTATAAAAGATGATGCACCTACTACTACCTTTATAATAGGTGATAAGCATGAGTACCTATACCAATGTTTGATTTCCAATAAGATCATAACATGGCATGGCAGTAACAAACACCTGTGTAAACATGTTGCGTAATAATTAATAGCTAAACCATTTTTATTTACACGCACATAATTAGTTTTTTTTCTTAATTTCCGTTCCCGAAACTGACTGAAGAAGTTAAACATGTAATGCAATACCTAACAATGCGTACAAGTAACTAGTCAAGCAAAAGCGTTAAAATGTTAATACTTAGTGGATTAAACTGTGGCGTACCACAGTTTTCGAAGATAAGGTTGAGATAACCAAAATTGGTAAAATAAATTGACTGCAGATTGCGTCCAGTCAAACGATGTCCATATTTTCATTACTGCATAATTCAGGGAGTACATGAACCCCTGAACCCCTTATTATTGCAAAAATAACGACGTAGAGCGCCGTGTATTAATAGAACACTGGATAAGCGCTTATCACTTAGCGCTCGTTCAAGATGAGAGATGCATGTAGTCATTTAGGGGAAAGAGTGGAGTTGATTTGTTTTACCCGAGCGATGTGCCCAAGAGGGACTGTTGTACCCATGATCGCACTCACGGACAGATACACGAATATGACTGAATCGAATCAGACTGAAATATATTGAGAGGTATGATTAATTAAATAAAAGCTTTTTAATTTTATTATTAATTATTATTGATTAGGAAGTATAGAAACTCCTGGCAGGTGTTCCATTACTTTTGCATCCATCCAAATCGTCTATATTACTTGCCTTAAGCAGTGATACTGTAAAATATCTTTATTACAATTTAGCTTACTGGTCAAATTATTGAAGACGTGCTTTATGTAATTTGATAATTTGATTTAATTCCAACAAGGATACCAATTACCTAGTTATGGCCGTTATGGGTAGATGCTGCGATCAGACTCTTATCATAACTATGTATGTATTTAGGAAAACAATTCCTCAGTTGCTATCGTTTCACTCGTTGCAGTGATAGTTAAAATGATTAAAATTCTCTCTGTGAGCCCTGTAAAAATTCTTACACCACCGCGGCTATTAAAATTGTAAAATATATGTTTCCATTTATGTAACATTAGTTTCTTCCAGTGATATTATCACGTACCTACAATAGAAACGACTTCGTTGACCTTATACTTACACCTACAACAAGAAAGAGGTTTGCAATAACATGAATTAGTTCGATTCTGAGGGTCACGTACACAACTGCACTATAAAACAGTTTATTTGCTGATTGCTATCTTTTTGGATGCTTCTTTTTCAGGATTCTTACAAATGTTGCTCATTATTATCCTCTTTGGATAAGCTAGAAGCATGCGTCCTTTGCGCATTTTAGCCAGTGGATTGTATCCGTGACAGCAGAGAGGAGGATATTATTATAAGATCAGGATCCCGGACAACAACCGGATTTGGCAGAGTTGTTGTCTGACGCTGCTGCTATGGTTCAGTGTATTACAAATTACAACACACCCACCATAACAGTGGCATATTTTACTATTCAGATACACAATCTTTAACCATTATGTTCCTTTTAACTTTACAAAACACATTTTTATGGAAAACAACATAAATCGTGTAAGGAATATTTTATTATTTATTGGTTACAATGCATTGTCACTCGTAGCATTATTTGGGTATGGGTGCAATGTAATGTAGTATTCATATCATAATATTCCGGACAATAACTACTTGATTTATAACTGATTAATAAGGCTATTAATAATAGCTGTACATTGTTGATCGGGTCGGAAATGCAAAAAAAAACGCCCCTATCTACAGAGGTAAAATGCATCCGGCACCGGTATCAAGCAGTATCCAATCATGAATGAAAATACGAAACAATGCAACATGTTGTGGATTGTTCCGATAATTATAGATTTTAACAAGTGAATAAAATAAAAGTGTGCGAAACATTCTATTTTCTCAAACTTTAGCAACTACGCACAATGTAGAAAAATGGGATTTTATTTGCATTACATTTAATTTACCACGTTACAACATCCAATGCAACTCCCCTTTCCTAATCACTCTCAGTCTATTCAATTCGCCATTGGCTTCGATTAAGTCGATTCGTATAAAACAAATTGATTGTCTATATTGTAATATATGTGTTGTTGAAAACGGTGGATGTGATGGGATGATGGCGATGGCTCACTGACTATGGGAAAAGTCATCGTCAGTAAATGGCGTTGACTCTCACGTTGGAAGTAAGGTTTATCTACACATCTTAAGTTGTTTGAGCTTTTGCTATCGCATTGGTTGCTATAATAACAATAATAAAAAATAGGAGTATTAATATTGAAATGGGGCATAATTATACGCTTCACACGTGTTCCTAAGGACTCCACCTTGTAAATTTATGCATTGTTACTAATATTACAGAATTTCTTGCGTTCGGCTCTTGCCTGCCTGCATTTTATGGTTTCATCCTCTACAATTTTTTCAACATTTCGTAGGACATGACAAAGTAACATCCGTGGCATCACCATCGTCGAAATGTAAAGTCCACTACAAGTTCGTTAAACGTGCCAATTTTTTGTAGCAGCTCTGCAACTATTTTAGTTCCCTGAGAAGAGTTCAAGGATGTTAAATTTCAAGAATGAATTTCATTCATAACAACAATAAATACAATGAGTAATCGAGATATCGTCGTTGTTTCCAAATATACAATCTTTAGCCTACCTCCGAATACCTAGGTACATTGATGTTGGGTTGGTTGGTAGGCACATATGCATTTTGTGTGCTTCCATTTCCATTGGCTGTGTAAATAGGATGTGTGCACTTGGAAGCTGGAGGAATCTTTTGTTCTCATCGAAACCCATCTTGAAATGATAATGGTAATAGTTGTAATAACGCTAATGAAGATTATGTTACTCAAATTGCAACAATAAGCGCCTAATTACGTGCATCAAGTAGTTTGAACATGCAATCATTATTAGGATCCCCTCAAGCCAAAAATTAAAGGATAAAGAATTCTGTACACATTTTTTGAATCAGATAAGCAGTATGTCAGTCGAGTGGTACAAGGTGGGAGTAAGTGGATACACAGACGTGGTAACTTTTCTGAGCAATGCTCTTGGTGTATCCATAGGATACATGGACTTAACTACTGGGCGTAATGCGTGGGTGGTGATGGTGGCAGTACAGACTTGTCTAGGAGTGTTTTTTGCATCTTTAGCATCACATGCAGTGACTAGGTATGTTGGTGTTTCTTTCTACCGGTAATATGGAGTCTTTAACTGAATTTGGAAAAGCTATAAAACAATAGGTAGGCAGGTACCTGTGTATTTTTATTTAGGTAAACAATTTTATGAACTTGTAACTTTTGAACCAATAATACAATAAAATGTTTTCATATGCGAGTCCTGAGTAAGCATAAAATTAGCACTTGATTTATTCCACATAAGTTGCCAAGAGGGTTTTCAAGTATAAATAGGATAATTACGTGGATGCGTTATCCACGGATTTACAGCAATCGTGTTAGTAAACTTTAGATACAGGCATCTTAGAAAACACCTTCCTCCAATTAATTTTACTCGGCAAAATTTCAGCATTGTTTATTATTTACAGTTGTGAAATATGAGCAGTTGTGTGTTTTTTACTGAATTTGGACAGGTTGCTGCGAGTCGTGATGTTATGTTACACAATGCTGAAGCTGAACGATACTGGTAAAAAATGAACCGTTTTTATGTATAACTGTACATCTATGTACTCAAATGTAATTTGAGGAAAATCAGAACCTACATCTGGATAACCTATCTTTAATGTTTCCTGCAACTGATAATTTTTTTGTCGTAATATTCTCCGTGGTCCATGTATTCTGTGTAACACCAACAAATTTTTGAGGTCGGCATGTACATTTTTTACAGAGATATGTTTCATATGTATTATTCATTGTAACAGCATCATTATTTAAAGCTTTAAAGCTTTACGGGAACAGTTAAAAAGGTCAATAAGACCGTTTAGGACGTATTCGGTTGAATAGAGAGATATGAAACATGTAAAAAAGTATTATTTTTTTACATAAAGAAATGTTTGACTGCAATTGTATTACCAGTATCTTTAAAAATTTATTCTCGTATTTACTGTATGAAGATAATATATTAGGCTACTTAATTGTTAGTTGGTAGTAGATAGATGGGTGACAGTCACTTGGCTTCCAAAGATGTACGTTGAATTTGTTACTGACTTCTTTGTCACCATTCCAGTTTTTATTAGTAATGCGTCATTTTTAATTACGTCAGTCCCATTAGTCCCAAGTGTATATCGTACGCACCACAGAAACTGCAGAGAAAATTTCTAGGAAACGAAAGTGAACTGGTTACTGGTTACCGCTAACCAACCAGCATGAACAAAACACATTCGATTTTGATAGCATCACTAATTATTAAAGCGGTAAAGCATGTGTTCAGCCTACGAAAAATGTAAGTTGTTCTACGTATTCAGTATTACGTGTATGTTTGCAATCGTCAGGTATGTTAGGTTAGGTACGGTACGAAAACAAATGCATTTCTAAATAACCAGCTTTTTTGCCTTTTCTTTGGTACTGAAAGTCTAGAGAGGTTCTGAGGACTATCGATTGACCACCTCTACATCTTTACCCTATCGAGAACAGCAGCTGCAGCCCAGAAAGAACACGCAATGTAATGTTGGAAAAAACTACAAGTTGTTTGCATACTTTTACAGATAAGTAAAAAGTGATTGATTAGGCTAAAAGAATCACACCATTGCGCATTGTTTTACAGTAGTATTCATTGTACCTACTTCCTTAATGCCTATTTCAATCGTCATCGTTGGTTCATCATTGTTCGTTCGGCTATCAATACACATTGTAGGTAAAATAATTAATTAATTAATTATCAAGGAGGAGGAAAAGAGAACAAATTTTATCTATCTGACACAAACATCAATTGGCTGAACCATCAAAGCGTACAGTGTGCTGGAATTAGCTATTTTTACGAACTTGTTACATATCAAAATTCAGAGAGAGAGAGAGAGAGAGACAGACAGACAGAGAGAGGTCTCAAACAACTTTTAAATGTAACGATGCCATTGCACAATTGAGATTCTTAATTTCATACTGATGCATAGTGTTTATCACAATAATTTGCAAAAAAGGATTTACGTGCAGATTTCTGGTCTCAACTGGCTACAATTTTTTGGCTACTGTGCTACTAATAATTGTGATTTTAGTCGCCCCATGAGCGCAACGGCTTCTCTACTCGTTCCTGTCTTTTCTCACTCACCTTGGTTTAGTTTGTTAGACTATGTGGCCATCCAGCCAGATTAACTGAAAATAGTAGTAGCAGTAGTGTGTATGTGTGTAGTGAAGCTAAACTGAAAGCGGTTGAGGACTCGCTCATAATTTACTATTACACTCTCCTTCGTGTAACACAAAGACACGATTTATTTATTTGGCATGTTTCAAACAATTGCATTGGCAGAAATTTGTGTATTAAATTTTAAAGACACGTCGCTGCAGTCTATCGTTATAATCTTCATGCACCACTAGTCAGTGTACAAAAATCTTTTCGATAAAATGCATTACTATTTACACTAATAGTGTAAGAGGGCTGCGAGAGAAGAGAAGATAAGCGAACATATAAAATGCCTTTTAAATTTATGTTTACCTGGACTTGTTCTCTTCTCTAATTATTTTATCCATCATCGAGAATCTTCTTCCCTGTCAGCAGTTTATGGTAAGCTTCAAAGCCTCCAGAATATTTGAGTGTAGTGTAGCCGTGGCTAAAAAATATTGACTACTGGCAGGCAGTTGCAATCTGACATAAAGCAATATCATGTTATTTACATAAATAGCTACAACATTTATTGTAGTACCAACAACCTAGCCATGAACATTCTCCTCTAACCATCCAGTCATAAACCAACACATGAGATGTACATACATATGTTAGTCATCATAACATTATTCAATATTGTAAAGTTTTCAAGAAATTATTTACCCAGAATGCGTGGCAAGAAGTCCAGGAAAAAAGCCAAATACAACCCTGGAAAAATACATAATTACATGTGTGCCAGCAAACTCTTAAATAACAAATGTTTTCAATGTCCTGAAATTATGTCACTTCTACTTACGCATTTGATTTACTCAGAATATAATGGGAAACTATAAAAACGCGTTGGGAGTCGCACTGTGTCTTCTGTCCTGTACAAAAATCCATAAATAATGCGTGGACAATGAAAATTAAGATGAAAATTTATGTAGTATGAGAGCTAATAAATAAGCAGCAGTTTTCGATCTAGTCAAAAATGCCCCGACATCTAAAATACAAAGGACAGCCGTGTGGTAACTTACAAGCTTAATTGTGTAAACACGTCGCGAGTTAATAAAAAACACAATTCTGTAATTAATACCTATAGGTTATCGGTGTTCTCAAATTTACATTTTTGTTTTACAACCTATACATCTGCCGTTTGCCTAAAAATACCTGAGTCATAATTACACGTACACTTGAAGAACCACAAATACGGAAGAACAAAAAGTGATGTTAGCGGCGCTTCATTACATACCACCGAGTGTTTGTTATTTTTTTTTTGTTGTAATGAACATTACGCTGCTGGAATTTCTGAATACCTGCCAAAGCAGGAAAAACGTCTAATGGATTGTGTAACATCCTGCTGTGAAAAAGATCAATCGTTAATACGTTTAATGCATCATGCATTCGTGCATGATTTTTTCCACCTTATTAAGGCATATCAGAGGCATAAGTATTCATTTAATTAGTAACAAAGTATTTATAAAAATACAAGTGTAAAATGTGGCTACATACCTACGCGAACAGCTTATTTTTTTCTGTGCAGCTTCGATAGATCTCAAGCTATATGTTCAGAAATTTTACTACTCAGACATTCAACATTTGTGTTATATACTTAATGATATAAATCCTATTTTTTACAGACACTTTAATTTAGCGTCATACAACAAAAGTAATTATCAATTATGTTATTAAAAATGCAGAATTTTATTTTATTTAGACACCTTTAAAAGATCATACGTACTTTTTTATACGTACAACAATTTTAACATGTGATTAGTACGCTTATCAAATTAATCAGCCGAGGATTACACTTTGTCTTCTAATTTGTTTTCACGCTTGTTTTGGTACATGTGGGTATAAGACAGATTGGGAGATATCTAAATGTACCTATACGGTGTATGCAATTTGATTATGTAAATAGAAGAATGTACTGTAACGAGAAGAAACAACGTGGTTAATGATCCGTCTCACAACCCGGTTAAAACTGGAAACTGACAGGGAACTAATTAATATATCAGTTTAACAGCATCATGGCCCCATAGCCCAGCAGGAAATGAGGGCAACCGAGCATCAACTTTTTAATGCGGCTGACTTCACACGGACATGAACACTTTGTTGTTTGTTGATAGTGAAAATAAAGGAATTACATATGATTGAACCGTTTTCGGGATATCAATTGGTAAAATTTACTGGCATGCATCTTCATCTAAATCTCAAAAATCGTGATAAACTCGGGTACACAAACCATTCCGATGTCTACAGACAACAAAACACATGAAGAGGTTATCAACTGTGGAAAAACAACACAACGGCCTCTTGGATAAATCGTTTTAGTCTTTGTTCGCGTGAGATACAAGATCGAAAAAGCTTGTTGGCTATCGCGTGAGAGATGAAATGTAACATGGTCTGTTGTAAATGACGTAGTATTACATATTATCTGCATGCATAGTTGCAGGTGCACCTGCTCGCTAAGCTGAGGAGACTGACAGATTTTTACTACCCCACCTGAAAACAACAAATATTACACCTACTTATTAGGTGTGTAAAGCATAGTTCACATTTACGTTAATATGCAACTTGTTCATGTTCTTTGTTCTTAACATCTTTCGTAGGTATTGGTTTTGACACGCAGAAGTGAACGGAAACGGGTTACTGGATTGAATCGCGAGACGTTTTAAGAAAGACGCATTTTACCAGTTTGTAAAACCGCTTTAATCTGCCTGAGGTTCATATATCACGATGTATCATGCTAATGATGTCAGTTTGTCAGCAGTGGTCGGTGTGCTTGATTAAGCACATCCTCGGATGTTCAAACTTTAGATAAATAAAGAAGTAAATAAACGAGGTGCCTGAATATTTATTAAATTCGTGCCAACTCTAACCAATTGCATGTACGTGCTGCATCATTTGTTCATGGTGTAAATGTACCTACTACTAGAGCTCTAGGTGTAATATTCCCTCGGTTCCTGTGGAGATGAAAAGTAGATGCGTGCCTATTCTCTATAAATCAAGTAGTAACTAACCACAGATCATGACCTTAGAGGACTTGCTGAATAAAGGTGCCAACTTTTTTTTCTTCGTTTCACAGCTCAGCTTGCAACAAGATAATATGTTACACAAGAAAATTTAACAACACAATTCACCGTCCTCCTGAGTCACTTTTTTACTTCTTCATCTCATTTCAAACTAATCTTACACTGCTACTGCAACTTTCTATCTTTAGGTTGTAACAACTAACCAGAACTCAAATCAAATCAATCATCGTGCATCAAATCATCACTGACAACAGCACTCTGTATTGCAAGTCACCGGCAAAGGTTGGTCTCCGAAAATTGGTGGATTTTATTCTTGCGTCATAGACAGAATAAGACAAGAAAAACACCTGCAGGTTACTTTACCTTTCTGTCCTGCTTGGTGGTAAACACTTGAGGGAGACATGTTTTGCAACCACTTTACCAATCACTACTACGTGGTATTATGTATTTACCATTTATCATCATCCCGACTGAAATTTACGAAGAATCTCATCAAGTATAAATGGATTTGAAGTTAAAATCGACAACCAGCTCACCGTCCAGGATCGTTTGAATTTTTTAGTCGAATAATCTAACTCTAACAAAACCGATTTCACAACGTTTTTCAAATTACTGATTATCATAAATATATAACTTTTACGAAGTACAACTTGTACAACGTACTTAGGTTAGATCTTTTTACTTACTGTGTAGATAAAACCTATTCGATTTATCATTTTCTTCAACTTTTCATTTCGTCGTAACTAAAATACTTAGAATAAACACAAAGTTTAAGCAACGAGTTAAGATCATTTGCATTTTAAAAACGTCATTGTCATATATACCGGATTATTCGGTGAATTTTTCATGGCAAAATACTGCAAAGTTTATTTTTTATTATTTCCGAAACTACGTGTGTCTGATCATCTCCGTCGTTGGTTTACTTCGTCTCTGTTTTTGACCAACTGATGTTGGTACATAATCTTGCAAAATGGTACTCCCGTGTGACACTTCATTTTTATACCACGGGCATTGTTCGATTAGTGAATAGGTAAATGCACTTTCTGCATTGTACGTTGAAGGTCAGGGACCATTATACTTTTAGCCTGGCATTCAAGTTTGGATTTGAGATTGATTTTTGCAGGTTTCTCATTAAAAGGTATTCTTGTATTAACCAAGCAATTGACCTATGTATCCGCTCCTTTTTTCAAGACGCTTTGAGCAAGATTTATTTTTCATTTTTTACAGCACGACTATATTCACTGTTTTATACCTACCATCTATCTTAAATTACGTATTATGCAACATACTTAATGCGTTCAATTGTGTTCTTTGATGAGCTAAACATATAAGAGCAAATAATTTCACTAACAATCTGAAGTGCAGTTCAGAAATGTAAGGCTGTAACTGGAAACTCGTAAACATCCGAGTCGGATGATCCGACTGTGAGGTCAGTGTAGGTTGGTAACGAAAACTTTGGTCTTTAACTAAAAACATAAATAAGGTACGCAGCGATCGAATAAAATGTGATGCAATTAGGACAAGGAAACGTGTGTGCCATATGTTAAATTTGTGACTAAAAGATAAAGGAATTGTGTAAGGCTTTGAAAAAATTACAGCAGATTAACTGATGAAGGCTACGAATTTCGCACTGATGTCCTCTGAAATTTCAATTACTACATGATTTGTTTGTGACAATTTTAGTATTTGTGATTCAGTTCTAGTTAAATCTTCAGTTACCATATGACATCAGGCATTCATTTAGCCAGTCGTCCTTTGCTTCATTGGTTTCTTCTATCTAATTCTTTGATGCCACTTAGTCGTTGTATTGGTTTTTAAATGACTGATGATCGAAAAAGTATAAAAAAATTTGCTAGTTGCCATTCTATTCGGCAAAGAACCAGGTTTTTCTATGTAAACTTCTCAAATTATATGTCCTGATGAGCTTATTCATTGACTGATCAACCCCATTGATGTATACAGGTTACAAGCTAGTTTTATCATATCATGGAATCTGAAAGTATGAAACCTAAGAAGTGCCAGTTTTGGGACTGCAAGTTCCACTGACGTCATTTTTTTACATAATGCATGGCGTGTGTTAATGTCGCTTCATCTCACATGAGGTGTTCTCTGTCAACACTCGTTTTTCATCCCTGTTTCCCTCAGAATACACGACATTATGTATATCCTTCCATCGTCACCATCATATTATCATATAAAATGAACATGAAAGCCAACGAATCACCTACTAAACAAGTTTCAAATATTTGCATACTGTAATTCCTATCATATATCCACGTCGTCATGTCAGCCCCACAATACAAACTCATTTCTCACAGGATTTGTCCATACCGAAAAAAGATTGGAGCCTACGCGCATTCTGACCACTGGACAGGAAAAAACCACGCCAATAAAAATTACTAATAAATTGCACAATCGGTGCTTGCTGCTAATCAGATAAGCTGAACTTTTTTTCAGCAAAATGACAACTCGTCCAGATAGCTTGTCTGATGATAGAAAATGTAAAAAGGGCCTAAACCGGATTATTTTAAGCCACTTAAAAATCATTTTAACATTCGACAACTATAACCTTCTACACTAATTAGTAGTCATTATTACTGTCGTCATGGTCGATAAATTTATATTGGGCATCTCGTCAAGTCAGCGTGAGAACCACTCGTAATAATAATTACACTGTTTTTAATTAGTCTATTCCATAATTTTAATACACATTTACGACACTCGCTATGAAAGGCATAAAAAAATCTTTAAAGCTCATAATAGGCTATTATTCATGAATGATCCATAAATACGGTCATTATTACTGTACATGTACCCCTTCTCTAATGAGAAAGAAGGAGAGATACTCAAACGGCTTTTATTTTGTGTGGACCTCTGGGATGTATTGAGGTAGTACACTGAACCTCTCGTAGTCGTGCGATAGAGGAGATAAATGTTTTATGCAATACTTTGGTACTAAAATGTAGTTTGTTGTTGTCAGTGAGGTGCCTTCCCAATTTCAATCTGTAGAATGTGTTGTAAAACGAATTAGCGAAAGAGATAAAGTAGTACGAAAGTAGGAATACATCTTAGCGTCCGTATGTGTACTCATTGTGAAAATCGTCCCATCGTCACATACTTCTCTAATGGCTGCACACAAGGTAAGGTGACGTTTCATTTATTTATTAATTACTTTTTTCATTGTCGTAAATACAAACTGCTTTCCGTTACTTTCAAAACTGCCATAGTTAAAGACGAGAATAAATAATAGTGCTTGCTGAGCGGACGAAACAATCCTGACTGAATCGTCTATTTTAAAATTATAAGTTTGGCAACGCTTTTTTATTTAACAATCGTGCCAGTCACCGTGTATGTTAATTTATGCTCGCGACAGTACGACAAGTTAATCTAATCACTAATTATTCTTGTTTTATGGGTAAAAATTTTTGACTGCCATGAGCTTGACAATCTCTCTTTTTTTACTATGGGGAACCTACTATTATCATTATCATATAAGTTATCTACAAGCACAAATGGAGGTTCAAGTTCAAACCACATGTGTGGTGATAGCTCGTTTTCGTTTCTAGTTAGATAGAACAATAAGGATAAAGTTCAAATTAATCACGAAACTAATTAATGTTGACATAATTGCCCACGACATGTTCGTTTGCATTATTACATCGTAATGACTGACTGTCGTCAATTACTTCGCACTCACTTATTCTTACCAGTCAATTCATTGAAGGGTAAACATATGGTACAGAGAGTGCAAAAGGAGGAACGACAGCTAGGTTGTAACGGAAATTTTTTTTCTATTTTACTCCTGCGCTGTTTTACACAAATGACAGAAACAAAATACAATACACTGCCTTTCCCACCGTTTGATGAGAATGGCTGATGCTCTTCTCTTTGTTTATAGCAGTTATACTCTCTGGGTTCGCGGATAATTTGAGAATTATCTATATTTTTCTCTATGTTAACGTAAATTATCCCAGCATAAAAAGCACTAATCTAGGTGCATAAAAACATAACCACAGCTTGTTCCGATTCTATATTAGCAGTAGCATTCATAAAAAAACTCACACATAATCTCAGTTTTATAAAGATGTGAAGGTTCTTGCAGTTTAGTGCTTGCTGTAGGGCGGTAGTAGATAAGTGATGTAAAATTACTACAAAAAACAACCTTGTTTCATGGAAGCACACATGTCTGTCTGTCCGCTCATCAGTTTGTCAGCCCTATATTACATCTACGACAAGGCAGTTCATTTTATGGAATGAATTTTATGGTTATAAATCAACTATTAGTTCCTTGAACTACATGAATAGTAAATGATTGATGATAACATTGAACAAAAACCAAAAATGCAAATCTTGCAGACAGTTCATTGACTTAGCTGGTCGGCGGTAATCTACGCTCAAAAAAAATCTGACCAAGGCGTGGTCAACGACAGAGTTCCTATTAGAGAAAAGTATAGGCTCGTGACCGTGGAATCTGTTCCACATTTAATTTGGTGTACACAACGTCACATTCGGAAAATGGTTTAGTGGGCTGTGGTGGGCCCCATGCAGTATTTAAAGTTTGCGTTTTAGAGAGCAAGAAAGGAAGTGCGGTTGAATAAAATACTTTGCATAGAAGTAAAGTTCTCCCGTTTCTTGAGATATTTCCCTGCTGATTAGTATATATTCAATATTGCATGCTTATGCGTTCAAACTATAAAAAATCTGATCGGCTGGTTTTTCTGACGGATATTGTTACAATTGGCTTGGCTACTGTCTTACAGTCTGTTGAACGAATCAAATAAAAAAATGTCTTCTTGCTGCGATTTTTACATGCTTGAATAACATTCTATTCGTACTTCTTTATGGTTATCGTAAAGGTCCAGCGGTTCCTACCTTTTTCCTTGTCAGGGTGGATAATGTGTAACAACAACAATAACAAACCACATTCTGTCCAATAACTAGCCAGTCAGCTCTCTGAGATGTAATGATTACTTTTGTAAATAAAATGAACATTCATCGAGCAAATTTAAATGATATTATTATGCATCACTATATATCATCATCCTCAATATCATTTATTAGCATAGGAATGCCTTTCATCATTTCACTTACATTGTACTTGCTGTCTTTCTTTAAATAGTAATATGATAATGATAAGCTTCTTCGTCGTAATTTTCATGTTTGCTTCAACCACAATGCGCTACTATTGTGGGGACTACCATATACTAGTACTACTTCTCAAATTCTTCCTCATGATCATGAGGGATTAATTTTTTGGTTGAATAGTTGGACATACGAACTGCCAAGCCGCCTGATTTCCATATCACCTTTTGAACAAATACGCAAAACAATGTGTACGTTCTACGTATATGCATGTTAGTCGAATAATACAAAAAAATACGAATAGATGAACTTCAACTCAACTCCCACAGGTAAACCTTTTCGTTGCTGTTGATTACTGATTACTACAGAGCTTAATAATGACTAGTTTATTGTAAAGGGAAACAGGTAGCGCTCATGCGAAAATGCTGACATGCTAACATACAACTGCCGAAAGCACACACCACTAGGTACTAGTACTAGGCTTAAAATATTTTAAATCTGGCACCCCTTGAAGGTGTAGATGTCAGTAACTAGTCCAGTTGAATTTTGTACCTTTTTTACCCGTATGTCCACACTCTCAGTTCCCATGTTAATCACGAGTTAAGAAATTTAAAGAGGATCTTCGTTTCTACCGCTACATGAAATACGGACGGCCGGACAGTAAGAATCCCTCATAGAGAGAAACCGAGTGATTTCAACACATAGTTAACTGTCTAATAACAACAATAACTAAAAAATATGAATGTAGCATTGTTGTATTTATATTATAAGAAGCAACATAGTATAGTAACATCATGAATTGTTATGCAGCTTCTTTGGCAGTACAATATATAGTAGTCGTGATAGTACAATGGAAGAAGTATTGGCCCAACAATTTACAAAGAGGCACTTACCAACACCATTTTACTGCTACCGCCTCCCCTCTACTTGCATGCAAGTACACGCATTTATTAACTAATTGAACGTCTTTGCAATTAGCTACACACAAGCAAAATAAATGGAACTTTCATACGTAGGAAAGGAACATCAACAACTACACAGGCAACAGAGAGGGGCAAGCAGGTTCTGTGAAAATGTACTTCATTTTTTTCTCTCTTCGTCTTCTCTTCTTGTATGACATGAGTGGATGCACAAGGAGCAGGTGGCTTAAGATAAGCACCGTCTTTATTCTTATAAACAGTCGTTTTTCATTCTTTCATGTTGTGCTCTTTACTACCTATTACCTATATACTTAAATGTGTTGTAGATGATGATGTTTTATGTTTAAAACAGACATTAAACACAAGTTAGCAAATTAAGTTTTCTTTGATATCCTATTAATAATAATAATACCACGTGTGTACACAAAAGTGCTATATTCTTCTCTTTGCTGTGGCTAGAGCTATCGAGAAAAAATTAAAAGTTTTTTTCATATATTATTATTATATATTATTTTTTTATTTTATTGTTATTATTAATGTGGAAGAGATGGGAAGAGAGAGGCAAAGAGAAAAAGTTTATTCAGCTTCCCTACTAAAGTGTAGTGCCCTTTGATCCAACCAATACCAGTTAACACTAATTCATTCTAGTGGACTTGAACTGGCATCATCATCATCATAATCATATATTTTTGCCATCCTCATCATCGACAAACAGTGATCAAGCGAAGAAGTACATTGTTTGCCTGTGCATGAGCACATTTTATCATCATCAATATTCCTCCGACAACAACAACGACGAGGGATTTGCACCTGTGCACACCTTTGCACCTCACACTTCTTTTTATTGTGCTTTGTGACTGCACAGATATAAGTTCGTCCATCCCACATGGTTCAACTTTACTTCAACTCTAAGCCTTGCCCCGACTGGATATTCTTGCTGGACTCGACTCCGGACAGCCGATAACAACTCTCCTCATACATTGAAAGAACTAAAATATTTCTTGGTAAAACAATATCGTAAAAATACGGTACGCGCAGATAACCATTATGTTCTCCGACCATACTATTTACCTGCTAAACTGGCCTAGTGAATCAGTGGCTATAATATGCGAGTGACCTAGAAAATCAAGTTTGGCCACTACCAGTCGTGTCGGCGTTTGCAAGTTGGATGCAACAATAAAATTTCTGTCGCTGCTGTGTGATTCGTTCAACTGTCATGTATCATTATTACTATGTATATGTGCGAATTAGACACTCGAAATTGGTGCAAGGAGACTCCTTTTCTGTGTAGACTATAGCCAAATGTCATCGTCATCATTATAATTGTTATCAACAGCAGCGCAAGTAGAAGCAGCGACAACGGTGATATGCATAAGTCGGAAGATTCGCTAAAAAGCTTTGTTTGCCGGCGTGGAGCGCGGTAGCTTATTTTCGTCTGTCAAAAAATTCCATTGCAAACTTTTTGTCTTGTTTTTTAGCTTATCTCATAGTCGCTGCCGTAAAAATAACTATATATATATATATATACATAAGTATATACTATAATTATTGCTTATCGGTAGGTGTTTTGTGATAATGATTCCTCCAAACGACCAGATAACCAAAAAAAAGTTTGTATACCCAAACAGAACTAGAAGTTCCATTAGGAGGACTTGTGCTGCCTACGGTGGTAAAAATTTACACAGTTTTCCATTTCATTTTAATTTCTTCAAGTGACGTAATCAGAAAGTGAGTCAAGTTTCAAGTAGGCATCTGTATATAACAAACGCATATATAGCTGCAGTGCAAATTATTACACAGTACACAGTTACAAATAGTTATGTTCAACTATACTATCTATAACAAGAGGTGATTTAAAGACCAGTACCAAAAATATTAAAAGGGTGTACAGTGAGTGAGTAGTGACAAATTATTTTCGTTGAGAACCCTTGTCAGTATAATTACTATCAGCAGCATCACTTTCTGCGAAACCTATACGATTGCATGGTCTTACAACGAATCAGCTTTATTATTTTATTGTTATTCTTGTTAAACCGATTACACAGTATGTCGTGTAATCAACAATACTAGTACATTCGGGTAGTTACTATTCTTCAGATTCAGTTCGGTCTCGACCATGGTCATGAAATCATATTTTGGAAAGGAGAAGCGGCAGCAGCTTCATCAGCTCAATTCTCACCAGGAGCACCAGAAGCACTCAAGTTGTGCAGAGGCTGGGGAACAAAGCATACCTAATCTGTCTAACCGCCAGTGTGCAAACTGCGTCTATGACAAGTATGCTGATTATTGCAAATTGTGTACGGCGAAGTACATGTTGGACGGCGATGTCGTAAATCCAACCAGCAAAAAATTTTCTTTTAAGGGAAGTGACAAACGAAGCAAAATTCAGAGTGCAACTATCCTAAGCCGCTTAACCTTCGTCCTATTGATGGTGGTGATCTCTTTGCTAAAAAATGAATTAGTAGATGGGGCAAACGTGAACTCGACCTTGGCGGTTGACCTGCTCATGAATAGTAATCATGGTGGCAGTAGCGAGTCTGTAAACACCACCGCAAACACGTCGCCGCCGTCTCCATTGACAACAACAACAGGTAACCCAACCAGCTCAGCAACTTACAGCACCAACTCTCCCTCCACGACGACAACAAGCACGACAACCACACTTCCTCCTTATGATAACGATAGTAGCAGCAACAGAAATTTAAATAATAGTTATGATGATCGTCAAAATGAAACGACAACGTACTTGTCATCACCCCGCTACGACAATGGCCATATTAACTTTACTGTTCCTATTCAAGTTACACCAGATTCCTCAGTTGTTATCAAACATGGAAGTATCATTTATGAGGTGATTAATAATGGAAATGGAACCATCTCCAAGAGCTTCGGTACGTTTACCGTTCCCATAATTACAGTCGGAGGAGGAACCTCATTGCCATCTTCCTTAGATCCTCGCATAGGACTGTATGAGCAAATGACCGCTACAGTACTGGGATTTCGGGTTGAAGACAGTGCAAAAGGAGTATCATATGATAATGGAGCATCCAAAATCTTAGCCAACTCTCCGGCTGTCATTCGTTTCTTCGGGATTTCATTTACTAACAACACGATTGTCAGGTTTGTATCGGAAGAAGCAACACGTGGAACTGATTGCGATGATATGACTTCAACACGATACTTCTATGTAAGCAGCGCAACAGACATGACTAATGAAATTTAAAGGCAACAACTCTCCAACTAACATTTTTTTGTATCCTATGCAGTTTGATCATGCAAAACTTACAACACACTCTGCAGTCACCACCGTAACAATACCACCGTTGAATGAAGGTGAACGCACGTACTACGTTTGCGTTCGCGAAGATAACACAGGTAACAAGAGTCAAACTTCTTCCTGAACCCATCAACCAAAGAAAATGTAATTTTGTCCAATAACAAAACTTTTAAAATCTCAGAAATGCCATGGATTCATCAAGGGCCAGAACAATGGATTGTCATCAGTAGTTATCAAAAGTGGCTTCCCTTATGGGCGCATATAGCTCTTCTACTTCTGCTTTTAGTTTTATCCGGTCTCTTCTCCGGGCTCAACCTGGGACTAATGGCGATCGATAGAACAGAGATTAAAATAATTATCAATGCAGGTTCAGACACGGAACGTCGTTATGCCAAGAAGATTCAGCCATTACGAGACAACGGGAACTATTTGCTGTGCAGTCTTCTCCTTGGAAATGTTCTAGTCAATGCGACCCTAACCATCTTGTTGGATGACCTTACTTCCGGCCTAATCGCTGTAATAGGATCTACTGTTGGTATTGTGATTTTCGGTGAGATTGTACCACAGGCTGTTTGCTCTAGACATGGACTGGCTGTCGGAGCAAAAACTGTGTGGATTACCAAATTTTTCATGGCCGTTACATTCCCTTTATCATTTCCCATTAGTGTTATCTTAAACAAAATGTTGGGTGAGGAAATAGGTAATGTGTACAACAGGGAAAGACTAAAGGAGCTGATTCGCGTAAGTATTTTTTTGGTGTCTATTTCTCGCGCATTCACACACACAAATCCACATTTCTCATTCACCCAAAACTTGAAAATACTAACGCTGTATATTTGCACGGCTTTTTAGTTGAATTCACATTTTTTTAAATCTCTCACTGCGAAAGCATGTGTTGCACGCTTTTAGTCAATGTGGATATTTTGCTTCAAAATTTATTAGGTAACACAAGGTGTAAATGACTTAGAAAAAGACGAAGTGAACATAATTGCGGGAGCACTCGAGCTCAAACAAAAGACAGTGGTTGATGTGATGACAAGACTGGAAGACGTGTACATGTTACCAATTGATGCTGTTTTAGATTTTGACACAGTCTCTGAAATCATGTCCAATGGTATTTGAACTTATCAAAAACTGACTCATCTTTTTCCTTGCTTGTACCTCATTATGACGCATTATGCATGGTTATTACATAATTACTAAACAGGCTACTCTAGAATACCGGTTTATGATGGCACGCGTGGAAATGTCGTCTCGTTACTCTACGCAAAAGATTTGGCATTTGTCGACCCAGATGATAGAATGCCTTTGCGTACCATCTGCGAGTTTTACAGCAATCCATGTCATTTTGTGTTTGAAAATGTTACCCTCAATGTGCTCTTTAATGTGTTTAAACAAGGTACTAACTTACATTGTAACTAATAAGACATGACAAGTAGAGATGAAGACAAATAAATTCTATGTACTTCACAATCAACATTACGCAGGGAACAAGGGTCACATGGCATTTGTCCAACGAGTTAAATTAAGCGATAAAACGGATCCTATGTACGAGGTCATTGGTTTGGTGACTATGGAAGACGTTATCGAGGAGTTGATCCAGGAAGAAATTAATGATGAAACTGACGTCTGGGGTATTCCAATACACCCGACCCAAACTTTGCTTCGATAAATTAAAGTTGAATGATTTTACATACAATGTTATTACTATTTTGTAGAAACGGATAATAAGCGTCGTTCTCAAGCTAACTACACCTACAATTCTGTAACTGATGTTAATATGCCCCGATTGAAAATAGAAGGAACTACAGTGTCGCCACAGCTGACTCTTGCTGCATTCCAGTACATGAGTACAGGTACAAATGCGAAAATTATGCCCTTGTCGGTGGCATTAACTATTACTAACTATGTGTATTTATGCTTTAGCGGTGGAGGAATTTCAGAACGTGATCATCTCTAAATCTGTTCTTGATCGTATTTTGAAGCAAAACATTTACTTTCACATCAAAATAAAATGCAAAGACTCCAATGTTATAGACCCTAGTACCATCCTTTACGAGAGGGTGAGACATCAAACTAGTAAACTAGTTGGAAACAAAACAATGTTGGTTTTTGTTACTTATTTTCAATCAATTTTTGTAATTTTCATCAGGGAAAACCGGCTGATTACTTTATAATGATACTGGAAGGAAGGGTACATGCTGAAATTGGAAAGGAAAATTTAGTCTTTGAAGGTGGTCCTTTCACTTTCTTTGGCACCAAGTGTTTGCTTCAGACACCAAGTAAATAACATACAATTTAGCATTATTACTCATCCTCTTTGTTTGCAGCGAAAGTGGTAATGATAATTGCGTTTGATAACGAAACTTAGATGATATGACGGCCTTGGTACCGGCTATCTCGAGAAAAACCTCGCAATCCAGTTTCTCTGAAGCTTCATTGTTACCCACGTTTATACCAGACTACACTGTACGAGCTGTGACCGACTTAACCTACTTCCAGATTTCTCGTTCAATGTATCAGGCAGCAAAGCAGGCGACGTTGTTGGAAAAAACTCTAACATCAGACGCGATGATGAATGAAGAGAAAATCGACGAGCAACTACAGTAAAACATTTTATTTGACTTCGTTAGTTCGGTTCTCTCCAGCTAACCTCAATTTGATATTTTTTAAATATTTTTTTAAACGAAATATTTTTCTTTTACTTTAGGAATCACCTTGAAGAGGTAAGTAGTCGAAATTGGTGATCATTTTAATTGATGATAATTTTCTTTTGGCTCCAAATACATTTCTTTAATCAATCATATCTCTTTCACATGTATTTGCATGTATGAGTGGTTTTACAAAGTTTATTGATTGTTTTGTATGGTCAAAATAGGTTTTCGAAAGTTCTGATGGAAAGCCAAAGGAGACTTCAATTACAGTGGCCAAATCTACCGGCAGAGGCAGTATTAGTGAGGCAAGATGCTACTAAAATCGGCATTACTAAAATCAATTGAAGGCTCGTACTTAAATTTTCTTGTTGAAGAATTATCAGAAAAAATGTGCAATTTTGTTGACTTAAATGTAAAGAAACGCTTGAAGGGTGTGATGGAAGGATCTCGAAAAATAAGTTTGTTGACATTGCAACCAAATCAACAAATTAAGAAACATGGACAACAACAAGCCCCAATCATCGGTGATAATAACAATATATGCAAAGCGATCGCTGAGAATGGGAAACCAGTTTCTGAGGAAAAGGACGATCTTGGAAAGACTAACATGTCCAGGGTGATCCTATGCCCGAAAGAGGATAAACAAAGTGAGTGTCTACCGGACTCAAACTTTCCCGCACGAATCCTGCTGGAAGGCGACGAAAACTACACTTGTAAACTGTGATGCCATAATAACCCGTACACATTTCCAGTTCCTACAACATCATATGTAGGTAACTGAGATAATATCACAATCAGAATATTATACAAATAGTTCTGGTGAAATAGTATTTTAATTTTACAGACCTCATAACTCACAACATATTTAAGTGTTCGATTCGGTGTTCGTTTAAATGTCGATTGTTATAATGTAATTAGTGTTGCAAAACCGTCCTTACTGAATCGATTGCTTTGTAGCTACCCTAATGAGAACCGATACACTTGTAAACAATGCAATGCAACACAACGTCCATTTACAGTTCAGTTTTTATGACAAAATCTTGTAGAATTCTTTTTAAAAAAACAAATTAATTATGTAGCCCGCTATGAATGAAGAGTGTGAGTTTAGAAGATTTTAAACCTTGTGCGATAAGTAGAAGAAAACGGTTTGCTTTACATGCCATTATGTACATACATATAGCGTATCTACATATTATGTATTAGTGGTTGATTGTTTAAAATATTTATGTACTGTTTCTATATAAATGATCATGTTAATTGCGTATTATACGATGAAATGTGACAATGCAAGCTCCTGCTAATCGTACTGATCAATATATTACCAAATATAATACGATGCGTAATTGTATTAATCTTTAACGCAAATAAATACATACATACAAATCACCATTTCTGTCAAAAATTCGCCAGATATACTGTTTTTATTTCTATAAGCTTGTGCTTAATCGAATCAAGTTGAACATAAATACTACTCAGCTAGTAATTTAAACCCATAAATATACGCAAATGGCTGAAAAGTTTATGTTACGTGGCTTCGTGGTAACAAGATTAGTAATATGTCATATCATGAAGTTTTTCCTTGCGGTATATTACAACTGAAATTATCAACCATAAGTACTTTGACAAACTTAATTATACATATTACAAGAACTTGTCAGAACAGTCTGAATTTAAAAGAATAAAACAGGATAATTAGAAATAATATCATATTTCTGCGTCCGAAATTTCGATACATTAATTGTGTATAATTTATACCTCTAATTAACATTTGACGTTTCTTTGTATCATTTTTAATTACTTGAAGTTAATTTGAAAAGACGTCGTGCAATTTTACCCCACCGATGACTGACAACTATTTAAAATGTGTATTACAATTTAATCAATCAATATACACTTTGTTCACACAACACGTGCAAACACGTTATCTTGCTCAAGAATAATATTATGGAGCAGCCATTGTAAGCCACTCTGCTGGTTCTCGTGATTCAAAAAAGACGAGTTTGTGGTGTTTGGATAACTTACTAATTGATAAATCTTACATCATAATATATTTCGTTCCGATCTTGGTGCGATTATTCTTAAAATCAGGTAACTGAGTGTTCCTATTGTGTATAATATGTATATACTATACACAATATACATTATACGCTTAAACAAGTACTATTTAGTGAATTTTTGTTATACCTATGCATACACGGATATGGTATGTTAGATAAATAATAAATATTATATAATTTTTTATAGACTAAAGTCTCAACGTATTTACGTTTTATTTAGTTTGTTTTTGTTATTCACCAATCATGTCTGGTGTATCTACGTAGAAATAAAAATATCCACTTCGTCCATTTTTATCAAAGTGTATTTCTAAGATTGAATGTGTCTGTTGCCAAACATCGTGGAGTTAGAAATCCCACAAACTTACTGGTCGAGAATTTCGAGGCGAACATTTTCTGGAGTTTACACAAAAGTTCCAATTGCTATATTCCCGAATGTAATATATGCTTATTATGAGTAACTCTAAACAGTGATGACGGATGATTACAGTGATTAGTCTTTATAAATACTGATTCCAGTTTGATGTATTACTAACCTCAAGTAAAGATTGTAAGTGTTTTGCAAACAGCGAAATCGTTCTGTGAATTGAACAACTGTGACCTCACTAACTCTATTGAAGTTGGTAATGCGTCGAACTACAATCAATAATCACTGTCATCCTCACGGTTTGGAGTATCCATGCTCATAAAAGATATATTATACATCTATCATAAATTATTAGACTGGATGGGTACAGGACAACGGTCCGTATTAATTTTATTACGAAGTATGCTGACTACAGTACGTTTTTTGATTAATTTAAGAATGTGTTCCTCATTTAAATAGGCTGTCATTTTAAATTTGATAATAGGCAAGTTGATTGAGCATAGCAGACACAAACAATTGACTTTTACCGTGGAATGGTCTAACTCGGAAAATGATAAAACACGAAGATATCCAATGTCTTTTTAGAGATCGGTCAACAAGTGGATAGAAGGTAGGGTATGCAAATGGAATAGATTCCTAAAACTATTTATGTAGTACAAGTTCGAACAAAAATATTAATTCTATTATTATTATATCTATCACGTCGCAGGTATGTTATGAAGATTGAACTACAGTATCAGAGGAAAAATTGCACAAGCTAACGAGTTTGGAGCACAAATGTACGGACATCCATAAAAATAGTACAATTTTTGAGTAATTGGGGCTAAAATCCACTATCAAATAAAAATTAAATTAAAAATTACCTTATCTACTTTACATGCACGACAACCGATTTGTGTTGGGTCAATCAGCTTCCATCTTATGGTTACCATGCATAACGCGAGATAATTTACTGAACGCGTGTTAAAAGGATATTACATCACCAGATTTCATCCCTTTAAGCGAGTTAGCTGTCAGCTATTGTGGCAATGACCTCAAATAATTACGTTTTCTAAATGTACCCTGTCCCCTCTCTCGTGCTTGCTTAATTCAGACAAGGTACACGGTCCAGTCTACAGTGGTTGAACATTGTTTCTTATGTAAAATGACGCGTAATATCTTGTTACTTAATAATGTAGTCTGTTAAAGCATCTTAAGCATTCTTTGCAAGGTACTTTGAAGAAATTTATGTGAAACAAACGAAAAGCGTGAATAAAAAGGTTATAATGAGATAATATTCAATACAAAATAAAATCATAAGTCCAGACTCAAGACTGAAAACAAAAGGTTGCCCTCTTGCGAATCATGCTTTCACTCAAGATTTATTCATATACGGCGTATAAGAAAATCAATTAAAGTAATAGGCAAATCTTGTTACAACACAAGTAAGCAATTATATAAACAAACAAATGAAAATTCTACACGAAAAACAGCAATTATTATTTCGGGCATTGTTATAAGCAACCTCCATAAACGTAACCAAAAAGAGCTATACTTATCGATTTGTTGCTGATTTTCATTTAAATTAGTAATGCTACACACATCGGATACATATTTCTAGGTATTTTTCTGTCTTTTCAAATACATGGATTATAATAACTCATTCTTTGTAACACCAACTAATGGATGCAACAGCTTGATTATATAAAACAATAACTTATAATAATAAACACGAAATACTGCGAATGACTCGTAATTATATTGTTGTATAGTAACTTTTACATACAATGGCAATTTAACATTAATAGTTGTTGACTCAACTCAATACATGTGGCATACGTTGTAATAAGTAATATTGATTGAAAGAAATCACAGCTTAATATAATACATTCAACACTACCACGTGATCTAAAGACTGTACACGAGGAAAATAAACGTGGGTGGTGTTACTTAATATTGAAATTTTCACTACGGATAATATTTATAAAGATATTTACATACATGAAGTTGTAATATTAACATTATCATTTACATAATTTTCTAACATATTAACAGTAGGAGTGATGTCACGCTCACAAGATTGAATGAAAATTACTTTTCCATCCCACATTTCCACATCACTAGTTTTCACTCATTCCACATAATAAATCTTATTTAGTTATGGGTTCCGTATTGACAAAAATGACACGTACTTCGATGTCGTAACAAGTAGCGTTTAGAGTTCCGGTTAGGATGTACTAATTAACACCATGTAACAAATTTCATCAGCAAAATGTAACATAACAATTAATACACTCATTGCAAGTGTGACGTAGGATAGACTACACCTTACTTTAGTTGGGGAAATGGGAGATTACCAACAAAAAGTTCTTCAGATAACCTGTACTTCCACACATAATTAATTGATTTTATGATTTCCTAATGTAGGGCCCATTTTAACAAAACTGTTGTGGTTATTGAAAGATAAACGAAGGAACTCTTACGATGAACATCAGTAAAATAAGGAATACAAGGAAAACAACATAAGGTGGTGTTTTAATGTTTAGTTGTATAAATCAAATATCAAATATAGTGCACAACACAAAGGTAACTTAATGGGCTGACATATATGGCGTAGTTAAAAAGATGTTGCAATTATTAACTTTTCCCAATCTTAATAGTCTACAATTTCATTTTAATCCCCAACTGTTCTATTTGGCACTTGTGAATGTGAAGTAATTCTTGTTTATTTTTTGATTAAATTATATCAAGATATAATGTTGAGGTTTCTTTGTGTCGTAGCTCAATATTTAATAATAGTACAGTTTTACAACCAACAAGCTTGAAGAATTCAAATGTTTGCTTCTTGTTAATCTATGAAGAGTTCAAATATACCGTGTAGTGTGTAAACTTTGATTGGAGTAGGCCTGGATCTTGCGAACAATCGTTTCAACTTCAAAAACAGTAACAACAACAAATGACTTTATCTATTTTATACTTACTATACCTTGTAAAAATCTAAATGAACGTTTTAATTACTGGTTACTTTGTTCCTGACTAAAGTTTATGCAAGTTTGTGATAAATACAGTTTTGCTTTCAAATGTGAAAAAATACTGATAAACTTGAAAATAAACTATATTATAAGACACATATCTATTTAAAGAAATGGCCGCATGCATTTTGTAGCTGCATTCATAACGATTATGCTTTGTGAAATTGAATAGTATGTAATATAAATATGAAACAAAAATATATTAATAGTATTATTATTAAGAGTAGTTAATAAATACGTAAGTATAAGAGATAAATGCATTGGGTAACTATATATACGCTACTTGTTTGTCTTGAGAACGTAGGTATAAATACGTTCATTGAGGAATATTTTTCTCACGACTCATTCAGTTATAGTATATAACATAACTAATTATTTATTGAGTTCAGCGTCGTTTTAATATGCAACAATTCTGGACGCATTGTTTAAAAGTTTTAAGTAGATGTCTTCTGTCTCTGAAGATAACTACTAAACTGGCAACGCAGAAACAACACAAGGACGCCACTAGCTATTAGTACATATCATGTTGTTTTGAAGTAGTTTGGTCACCTCCGTGGGATTATTCTCATCGTGGTCACTATCTTTAGTATTGTCACTCTCGTCGGTTTCAGTGGATGTCGATGTATCCTTGTCAGTCTTGGCAGTTTTATGCAGGATTCCGTTGATAATAATGTTTGGACTCTTCTGCAAATAAGTACACAATATAACATTCAAACCAATTACAATTACAATAAAAACTATGTATAATAATACACATAAATATTCTTACATCAGAGACATCTCCGCCAACCATCACATCATCTTGTACCTCGTCGTCATTTTCTTCATCTGCATTATCCATTGTCTAGAAACATACATAAAAATGTTAGTTTGTGGAATTATTGGAAAGCGTTCTATATCATAATACTGTTTGTTGATAATGGACACGACGAATGCAAATCACCTTTTCAATTTCCTTCTGTAACTCAGCATTGACCTCAGAATTTCCAGCGTCGTTTGCTCTTTCCATTTCTGTAGCCGCTAGTGCATGGCGATAATGTTCATATCGAAGACGGAGAAAGTATACATCTGTAACGACTTTAACAGAATAATCGGGTATAAATGTTGCTTTTCGTTTGACATCTGCCATTTCAGATGTAATCGATGGCCGTTCACTGGGATCAAGATCAGTCGGACTGCTTAATGTTGACTCCCCTGCATTGATAATTCTAAGAGGAAGAGCTACTAAAATAATACAACGACATTCCATTATATTTGTTGCTTCTGAATTTTTTTAACTAACAGTGTGATACAGTAAATGTGCAAGCAGGTACCTCCCAGTGAATCATTTAAAAGGAAGTCATTTCCGAATGCTGCAAATGGCCCAGCTTCGTACATCAATCTTTCCTTGCCAACGGTGACATTCACACGTCCTTCCAAGATCATGATAAAACAATCTGCAGCTTTACCCTACAACACATATTAAATGAATATGAAAATCCCAATAGAATAAATAGCTGATTTTAGGTATACAACTTGAACTTTTTGATTTCGTACACTCTCATAAAGATAAACATCTGGAACTTGCTGACGACCCTTTCGTTTCGGAGCTTTCACAAATTGCACATTTGTCTTGAGGAGACGCTGAACAATATGGGTTGAAACGGTGCCGTATTTAAATGGATCAACAGCTGCAGCAAAAAATGGAACGCCATATTTTCGTTTTAAAATATAAACGTTCAATAAAACTTAAGTATAAAAACAATTTTCGATTAATTTGTTACATGTGCTGAGGTACTGCGATGCAGCGAGTATCAAGGTTGCAGGAATCTCCACGACTTTTTTCGACCTCTTTTTTTCTTTAAATGGAACGGCAGGGGGTCTTTTTGGATGCCCAGATCTGGCATTTATCTTTTCAACTTTACAAAAATTAACCAGACATATTCATATATGAGTAATACTGGTTTTTACACATACATCTGTCATTCATATAATAAATTGCTTGCATATAATTGTAAACTGTAAATGCACGAACTGTCATTTTCGTCCCGAATGTCCGTTTGCAATATCTCCTCTAGTACATCTTCCATTGTTAGCATTCCTACCGTTTCATAATAGGGGTCTCCTGGACCGTCATCATTGACTCGCTGCACGAATGCCATATGACCACGACTTCCTACAAAATTAAAAATTAAAGTCCACTCTAAAGTCTGTTGTCGTGCTCAGGCCCCTGATATTTGACCAGCAATACAATCAATTATCCACCGCCATAAAAACTTGAATTCAGTTTTATAACTAACCTTCTCGGAATGCTTTGAACATAAAATCCAGATGGGTATTTTCAAAAACGAAGAACAAGTTGGTTTTGTAGTAATCCATTATTAGCCGCAAGGGTATATTGTCACTAGCATCCAACAGGGTGAGCTGTTTTACGTTAATTAGTGCCACAACGTTTGAACGGTCTACATCGTACACTGGTATACGGGAATAACCTGCACAAAGTTATTGTAAAAGACATTTTAAAAAATTCCAGATTTACTAAATGAAGCAATAATAACCTATTTAAATAAATTTGAATAATGGTTACAACTAACCTTGGTACTCGATTTCTGCCATCGTTTCAAAATCCAGGACTGCATCCGAAGGTAGCATGAAAATTTGATCCAGTCTGACCATTACGTCTTTCACAGTTTTCAGTTTTAGATCAAGGGCCCCTGAAATTATGCCAACTTCCTCTGGTTCTAAACCATGTTTGTCTCTTGTGACCTAAATTTAAAGTACAGCAATATATGATAAGTTAACATCTTGTGAGTGGACTCAGTGGACTTACAAAATTTACTGCTAACGTAAGAATAAGTATAAGCGATCAACAAACCTCTAACAGTTCTTTCAAACGCTCGCGAGTGTAAACATTGCCAATCTCTTCTCCCAAAACTTTGTCTAAAAGTATACTAAGCGGATATGCCAGTGGAGCTGTAACCATCATGAAGAACTTGGTAATGTAAATTGTCCTTGCACCAACAGCTAATCCATACCGCGAGCATATCGCTTGAGGAATAATTTCACCAAAAATCACAATAGCCAGTGTAGAACCGCCAATTGCAATCAGTCCTGAAGTTAGATCGTCGACTAAAATTGTGAGGGTTGCATTGACCAGAACATTGCTAAACAACAGGCAGCACAGCAGAAAATTGCCATGATTTCTGACCGGAGCAATACTTTGAGCATAGTCCTTTTCTGACTTTGATCCTGTATTCATAATGATCTTCAAGTCCGTCTTGTCCAATGACATGAGACCAAGATTGAGCCCAGAGAACAATCCGGAAAGGGATAAGAGGAGAACGATTAAGAGAACGTGCAAATAAAGTGGGAACATTGATTTGGTCAGCTTGATTTTTAGCCAAGGCTTTATCGGCAATCCAAAGGTTCCAGTTTTGTTTTCACCCTGCTTTCTGAAATGAAGGTCGCCTTCTCCTCGTAGACATAAGTACACCTCGGTTAGTTCGCCAGCGTAAGGGACTTGTGCATGAACAATTCCAACATTCTGCTCTTCATTTTGTAGGTGCACCTGTATGTATGAAATTCCATGTAAGCATTTTCCAAAACATCAACCGGATCAAAATATACCTAAATATTCCCGCACTTAACCAAGTTATATCATATTTGATTATCAACATTATAACTGCAACTAGTAGTACTGATTCTGAGTACTACTGACGACTGACAAACAAAACTAAAAAATTCTCGTCTCAGGCTTGGTTGTAGGAACAGGGGGGGGGACAAGGGGGTAGGCCTGTCCTGTAATGGCCAGTGAAGGCCGTTGACCTGTATTGCAACATAGAATAACAACAGAACTCTCTAGTTAGTAAAAAAACACAGGCAGAAAGAAGATACGCTCCTCTTCAGCAGCTCCAACTACAGTAAATATCTTTCTTCAACAAGAAGCTACTAAAAATTAAAGCAATAGCATATATTAAGCAAATACCAGTAGCAGCAGTAGGGAAAGTCTTTGTTCCCAGCTTGCTACTGCTACGAAACAATCATGTTATTATGTACGGACTGACACGGGAATTACCCGAGGTGAATTAGAGGTATACCAAAATGAAAATACAGATCTAGACTAGTTTTTATGCTGATTCCAACGATGTATTTGTTTTGCTGTCAAAATGAAAACAATAATACAATAATGTTCATTTTATGATCTTATTCTGATCTTTTATGATGATATGTTCATGATTTTAAGTCTGAAAAATAAAAAAGTATTTAAAAAAATAACATATTTTCCTGGCCTGTAAAAATACTGTATGAAAAATAGACCATTATGATAAAACAAAATAGTTACAACCTATAACAGTTGTCCTAATAGTCAATTCTACACACATTATTCACAACCAATGAAATATGCAAAATCCGTCTAAACTAATTTTCAAATAAACTGGCTTAATTGCTGTATAGAGAGCCCGATGACAGTTTTGCATTGATATATGCTGATTGAATTGCTAAAAACTTGAGATTTTGG
>JAHZNB010000900.1:0-10164 GCA_027744295.1 Callyntrura guangdongensis | reverse complement strand
TCTTTTTGCACTGTATTAACACTAGATGTAATAGGACGAAGGAGTAATGTTTTAAGTAAAGTAATATTTTTAACCAAATACGGACTCTGAAATAATTCGATTGATTATGTATTTGCAACATACTCACCATCAGTATAAAATTAAAATGTGAGCTAGAAACAAAAATATAAGTTGTAAGTTGTGTATGGTATAATTCACACAAAGATATCCTGAGATGAAATGAAAGTGTCTTTTGACTTGAGCAGTTATGTAGCGTTTCGTGTTTGATTTGACTACTAAACGGTAATAAAAAATACAATTGCAAACTAAAATGGAAGGGTAATATCGTGTGTTTTAATGCTCATCATTGCAATAAAGAATTTCGATCTGCTATTCTCCAGACACCAGAATAAAATGTCTAGTTTGATATTATACAAACATTTATTTTGTTACAAACAGGTAATCCAACAAAAAATACTATGATGATAGATAACACCTTGTGTCAGTAGAAAAAGAAATCTGGCACAGAAATTCCTATATTACAGGCGGTTAATATTACACTTGTCACTTTTTCTTCTTTAACACATAATTTTAAGTTAATGGCATTACTTGTTTGCCTATCGCAGTGTATGTATAAGACAGTTACTAAAGATGTGCATGGTTTTGGTCATAAAGGTTGTGTACAGAATGAGATATAATATGACGTTGAAAACCTGAAATGACGTGTTTTGATATGCAAATGCAAAGTTTTCAAGGAAAAATTTGGAAAGTATCATTTTTTCCCTCTTATCGAGTGGAGAATAATTAGTTGTATTAAATTTCAGAAAGAGAAAGGTTATCATCCATCTTTTTAATCCATTCATAACTCAAGCGTGCGTATTAAATGTCACAGAAGGGAAATATCGTAAAATAATATAAAATATTGTGGTGAGTCATGCTTATGCATATTGCATATTATGGAGATGTTGTAGACAAACAGTCTCTCAAACAGTGTCTTGATTTTATCGGTCGACTTGCTAAATGGATTTTAGTAGGAGATTTATGCTATTGTGTCACTGTTTCAGAATACTGGTGGTAGAAGCACTGCGTTTTAAAATGTGCAAAACGTGAGATGCGCCCACACCCACAAAATCCACAAGCATAGACATTTCAATCAAATTGTTCTAATAAAATAATACAAGTATAAAAACAGATTCGCATAAAGTATTTATCTGTGACTGTCAATAAGCGTTATTAGTCATATATTATCTACCTATTTCAAATGGATGCACTTATACCTATTCGTTCCTGCTATATTGTTCCTCAATCCTTAACCTAACGGCAAATTACCATAATGTTAACTAATGTGCTAATGGATGTATATTTTTTCTTTTTAGGATGGCCCATTTCTATATTTAGACTGAATCTGGAGATGACATATTTTTAACCTGGTAAGTTTATGTTGTTTATTTAATTTTAATCATATTCCAATCTTTTATTATGTTTCACAGTTTCTTATAAATACGAGGCAGTGCTAACTAGGTTAATAGTTTTAGTTTTCAGTGATAAACTTTTAGGCAGTATGAACTAACTTGTGTTTGGTTTGTTTGTGGTTGAGTCTTTCAACAAAAAATATAAGATGACATTATGAAATAATCATTAATTTCGAACAAAATAAGTGACAAGGGCAAGATAATTGAGTACAACTATGTACATATGCACTAACAATATACTTATTGCGTGATCAAGAAATATTAATACCTAGAAACTTTTCATTATAGCAGCATTAGTGATAGGAAAGAAAGTCCTTGGCATTTAATTGAGATGATCATGTCTTGTCTTCTGACAAAACCATCTTTGATTTCCGGGCTGCAGAAAGCAGCTCGACAAACCACAAATGTGAAACATAATAGTTAGTCGTATTTTAGGTGGTTTAACTTCAAGGTTCGGTGAGCTGACGGCGGTAGCACGTTATCCACAGGGATCTGGTTCGGTCCCTAAACGAATCTACAGTTTTCATTAGGACTAGCAATGGTCACAACAAACCAACATGAATTGCTGTTGTGCGTGCACACTAGTATAGCTCCTAGTTTGATTGCAATCTATCCATCTATTTTGATCAGGTTCTATAGCCACTGAAAAACTGATAGAAACATTGCCGGCAGTATATGTACCCAACAAGGTACACAAATATAGTAAAAAAAACAAGTTGTAACTTTTGCCATAAAAAGCAATTACTCTTAGTAAATGCAACATCCGCACTATAATATTCCTGACAACAAAGGAACTATCAAGTGTCTATCCAGCAAACTTTTTTGTTGTCTTACACAAGCACAAAAACTCAATAGAAAGTCTTTTTGTCTCCTTTTATTCTCATTGTCTTCTTTTATCAAATCAGCAACTCTCAATATATCTTTTCATCATCGTCATTGTCATGATTCACTGTACTCGTCGTCTTTCCTTCTCTCTCGATCCAACTTGTATAGTATCAACTCGTTACTACAAACAAAAAAACCTTACCCAAGGTTTTTTTTTCTCTCTCTCCCATCCAAGCTCCGTTTTAATTTACAAGAGCACGAAAGTAATAGATGGAAAGCTGAATAAGGCGTTTCCTTTGAATGAGCCCAGCCAGATATCTCGTGTATGTATTTATCGTCTTTTCGTCTTTTCCCCACTATTCATATCTGTAACAAGTTTTAAGAATGGAAGCTCATTTTACGGAAAAGGATTGGATTCTATCTACACAATCCAATGATGATGTGAGTGACAGATTAAAGATTTCATTGTGTTCTCCCTTTCTCCTGCAGACACGAATGTGTTTAATGTGTGTACCTGTTGTTGGTGAAACTGAGAGAGTATCCATAATAAACTGATGACTCTGTGTGTAGTGAGTGAGAGAGAGAGAGAAGATGATGCTCCAACACATATCAGCAAATTAGTAAAGTGTGTAGAACTGGAAAGGCGCACTTAATGTAAACTGTTTCTTTCCCCTGCCTTGTGTACTATGGCTTGGTGGGCTGCTGTTTCCCACTTTACCGTCAATGTCGTGGTCGTCGGCATTGCTTATTGTTCGTACTCTCTTTGAGTCTGTTGTTAGGAGAGAGCATGTAGAAGGGTCCTTTCTTTTTGCGTGAACTGAGATGAGTTGCTGATGAAGATGAATTATTATCGGATGCCTTTTCTTGTGTCGTCGTGTCAGAGCATCGATATCATCAGGGGAAAACAAAAGACCATTGTCTACCAAAACTATCGTATAATGTGCAGCCTCTTCAGTCAAACACACATGCACACATAATTCATTGTTTGTGTGTATATATCCCTACTAGCATCTTCACGACTGGATGCAACGTGAGCAGAGATCGAGGCGTGTAGTTGTGGGATAATGATAATGATAATATACGATACACAATAATAATAACCGGGGAGTACGTGTGTTTGTTTTCTATATCGTCGTGTTTAATCCCTTATGTCATCGTACACGTGTATGCCAACGAAAGAACTAACTGTTTTTTCTCTCCTCTGGCGCTTCTGCTGTTTTAGTTGCTGGGGGGAGCGTCGTTTATTGTTTTTGGGTACACAAGAAAACTGGACAGCATGTATGTTTTGGTTGGTTTACAGAACAGAAAGAGATACGAAATCGGTAACTCTCTTGAAAATTGTACTTTTATTTGTATCAAACCGAATAGTTTAGTTCAGTTCCGAGGAGTACGTGTGTTTGTTTTCTATATCGTCGTGTTTAATCCCTTATGTCATCGTACACGTGTATGCCAATGAAAGAACTAACGGTTTTTTCTCTCCTCTGGCGCTTCTGCTGTTTTAGTTGCTGGGGGGGAGCGTCGTTTATTGTTTTTGGGTACACAAGAAAACTGGACAGCATGTATTTTTTGGTTGGTTTACAGAACAGAAAGAGATACGAAATCGGTAACTCTCTTGAAAATTGTACTTTTATTTGTATCAAACCGAATAGTTTAGTTCAGTTAATGGTTTCTGTCATTAAATTGTACAATAATGGATAGATTTTGCTAAGCGTTATAAATTATACACCCGTCAGTTGGGCATTCTTCCAGAGACAGAGAACTGTATAGAAGCCACAATTAGCATTTTATCCATGTATTCAAAGTTAATAAAAAAGAACAATTTTCGACATTCAAAAGGAATTGATCAATTAGTCGTGAAGTTTTATATTTGTACTTAGCCAAAAATTTCATCTATCGAGGAATATTCAAGTATTGCACAGAGCAACTAAACGAAATTCTCGACTAATTTTCGTTACATAACCTAAAGTGATGGTTGTGTTTGACGTTGGAATCGTTTCATTCTTTTGTGAATGCGAGGAAAAGCAAATAAAATACATACATAAATACAAGTGTGCTTTGAAAACTTGTACAAAACATTTACATATTTATTTGGGTTGCACCATCGTTTACAAAACCAGTATTCTCAGTAATGCAGGAATCATAGTTTTCTGTTGTACGTACCAAAATTCTCGGAACATCCCACATATTCTCCAGGTACCTAAATCACTTTTCGAGAAGCACCCAGACAAGTGTTTTGAGTCAACAGTAATTCTCAGCAGCAAAGCAGAAAAGGGGTGGATGGTAAACATAGTTGGCAGTCTTCATTGACGGTATTAGCAAAAGTGATGGCGACAGGTTTGCACACGGCGTTAAGTGAATGGATGAAAAAGTACAGAGAAAGCGAACAAACTTTTTACTTTTCTTGTGTACAAAAACTATCTCATTTTCACCAACTCCCCCATGTGCCAGCATGCCTTTCCTGGTATCTTTTTTTTTATTGTACGTCGCGTATTTTGTTCTCTCCGCTTCTGGAGAAAAATGTACAACTGAAACTCCCAGTCGTCAAATTCATCCATACACGCTAATCTGTGCTTTCGGTGTATATATCCTCTCAATAAACTTTACACTATAATGAATGGATGCGTCGCTCTGTCGAGTACACTTTCGCTGCGGCTGTAACATACCACTCTTTCTATTTACTCAATAGTACGCTTTACATGACTAGGTAATATAATGACGTGTCTAACCAGTAGTCTCGCCAAAGCAATTGTGTAAGCTGTAAAATAGGCTGGGATTTTTTTTGCCGTGTCGGTCTATTTTTACACACTTTCTAGGGTTAGCCCAATCAAACGAACAAGGCGGAATAAACCATTAGGAATGAAACTGAATCCTTTTTTGTCACTTCAGCGTTACTGATAAAAACAGCTTTGACGTTGGTTCTTTTACTCTTAACCCTTTATGGTTGGACACTGGGGCGCATTTTTATGACAATCAACATTTTTTGAAGCACGGTTGATAGGCATTAGACAATGAACACAAACAAATTGCTAAAATCCAAAATCAATTCTTAATACTCCACCTGTTTGTAATTTACAACATGGAACAATGTATAGCGACTGGGACTCTGATAGTTTTAATGTTGGTTTTCTACGGCTGTGCTGTCATCCAGCTTCTTGCGAAATCAGAAAAGATAACGTTTCAGAATGAATAAGTTAACATTGTTAACTTTGTCATCATCACTTTAATCCTGTGGGCAAAGACGACAAAAACTTATTTCTACTATCTTGTCCTTTCTTCTTCTCATTATTCTCACGCTCGTACTCTTTTATTCAAGATATTATGCGAAAATTTTCAGCAAAGAAAGAGACGTGTTCACTACTATAAGGAGAGACAGAGAATTTGTAATTGAAAGTATGTAGGTAGGTATAAGCAAGTTATACTAGTAAACCTGAAACATGCTGCTTGCTAATATAAAGTAATAATAATAACAAGGAAAAGGACGAGGGAGGGAGAAAGGGAGAGAGAGAGAGCTGACAATGATGACACTGCTTTTCCCGTAGTAAAAAAACAACCTACTTGGCTGTCTTTTCTTTTGCGCACTTCGATACTTTTGTAAATAGAGGCATTATTTAGAGTTTCCACAACGACATTGCTAGTTATACTTTAAGAAGGAGGATCAAGGCGGACAGGGGCCCCCTACACACACATACATAATATACTTTACTACAAAAAGAAAATGTGTACACGGTATACACAAGTAAGTTGTAAAAAGTTAACATGTCTTTACTCATTCACTTTTAGTTTTAAAAGTTTTAGTCACCAGCTAGCTGGCTTTTTGCTTCTCTTGTTTCAACGTCAGCTTAACATAAAACCGTATTAACTTTGCCACAGAAAAACAGAAAGGAACAACAGGAAGGAGAAAGAAGAAAAGGGAAGAAGAAGCTTGGGAGAAAGCATATTATGATTACAGCATAAAAGCAGTACAGGCGCAGGCCAACAGAGAGAAAGTCAAATAGTGTGGATACATACGCGTAGGTAGGCGTGTATTATCCAGTTTTTGATATACACATACATACACGTTGTTACACGTATAATATAATACTTTTACAAGTTATCTACACTTTACAGTGTATTGTATCTCGTTTATTTTGATCATGATAAAATGTAAAAACCGAGGGACTAGACAACTGTAAAAAAAGTTTAGAATTCTAACGGTGTGGAATGTAGGTCAGCAAACATGATGATGGTGATGATGAGCAAATGAACAAGTTGATGTGGAAAGGATGGCAGTAGTTGTATGTTAAAGGGTACATAACATTTTCTACAGCCGCCACTAGTACACACGTTAAAATGGTTCTCTCTCTCTCTCTCCCTGTTAATAAGCATTACCAAGTGTGTAGATGTCGAGAATAAATAGGAGAGTCGTGTATCTCTTTTGTGAAAAGGGGCCAAAAAGTGGATTCGGGTATGTTTAATTTCGTGAGAGTACTATTCATTATGACGCAATACATATCTTATCCATTTTATAAAATTATACGGCGTGGTATAATAAACATGTACCTATAAATGTATTTTGCTTTAGCCTTGTAACCTCAACGTCATCTTATCACGGCATCCTTCGTTTAGTAGATGCAAGCATTCTGTACTTCCTTTTTCTATTTTATATAGTACACTCATGTAACAGGCAAACCACGGAACTCATAAGGCTCTTAGCGCACATAACTGACCGTGTAATGTAGGCCACTTCTTATTTATTCTACTCTACATTTGTCCGTGACCGTCCATTTTCTCCACTTTTCACTCTCCCTATATACTACAGTAATTATCGTCCAGTTGAAATGTATAATACGTAAGTGAAAAATAAATATTTTACTTTGGACTGCCCACTTCTACTTTTCCCATTGCCCAATGCATATGCATATGTACCTACCATATGTGTGTGAGGCATATACGAAACCCATATGTATAATGTATTACAAATGTATATTTTTTGTCAGCAAAGCAACTCGTCGTCAAAATTGTCTCATTTGCTATCAACGTTTTCGGCTTTACATCGTTAATGCTATTTCATTGCTACTTTTTGTTAGAGCGTCGTTTTCAGTCGTAAGCGGCAATGGTTGATTTTTTCTCACTTTTCAGGAGTAATAAAAAGTAAGAATGTAGAGAATTTAAGCAGTACGTGCGTTTTATGTTTCATCATCCATCTAGTCTTTACTTTCTATATGAGCGGAAACGAACAAAAGAACGTCCCTGCAAGCGCCCCTCTCGGGAAGATTACAACTTGAGAGTTAACGAAGAAATCGGGTTTCTCTGATGAACGCCATGATTTGGCTAGGATGGAGAAACTTTATGGGTGGGTAACAGCAGAGATATAAAAGACGTCAAAATTTACATTTCATCTCTTTATGATGTTCAATACCGAGCTGTATATTTGGGGAACGGGGAATTATCCACACGTTTCCTCTTTTCTCTTCAGATTAAAAAAGGGAGAAAGCCCTTTAAACAAGAGAAAACCGATAAAACTACCTTACTTTTATACTGTTTTCCCAGCGAAGAATAATTTATTAGAAACGCAAAGTTTATAGCGGGAATAATCTATTTTACATTTAGTATTGAAAGTAAGAAGAGTTTGAAGTTCCTTAAGGCGAAAATCTCAAAAGTTTGAGCTCATCTCATAATATACCTTATAGCTAATGATACGTTTAATGTCATATTTAAATACGCTTACTATGTACTTTTTGGTTTCCTTAAGGCGAAAATCTCAAAAGTTTGAGCTCATCTCATAATATACCTTATAGCTAATGATACGTTTAATGTCATATTTAAATACGCTTACTATGTACATTTTGGTATGTGTATACCTGACAAAAATCCACCAAACATAACAGCAGTTTGAATAAATGTTTAATCATTTTCTCAAGACGTATGTATGTGTAATTAGCAGGCATGGCAAAAAAATGTTTTGACATATTTCGCATAAATTATCATGCGGTCATAAAACTTGTTTTATCGTCGAAATGCATTACTACAAAGCAATTTAGACTAACTTTATTTGTTATATTTGTCAGATTTTGGGAAAATTTAATCGGATTTAATATGCATTCATATGGGTTTACCTGCCTAATTTGAAATTTTTGAATTTTGAAACTTGGCGAATTTTGACTTCAGTTAAGCCATTTTCATAAAGTATCTTCTCGAAATTAGGCATACTAGGAAACATTTTCGCTTTTACCCCTGTCATCTGAACCTAGCTTGACGAGATAATCACCTGACTAAAAGCTTTTAACTTTCTTGCTAAAAAATTGCACTTGCTTGCATTTGCAATTGCTGTAACTAATAATGAATTTTAAATCCTGATGATACCGCCATTAATATTGCACATAAGCAATGAAAGAGATTGGATTAAAGAATACCGATAGTTCGTTATCAACAGCACATTTTCTCATGATATGCAGTTTCGTATTAATCTGTAATTTTAGCTTTACAAATTTTAAAAATAATTTGATTATTTACTAATAAAATAGCCTTATAATTTCTAATTTGTTCTCAAGTGCGAAAATGTAATGCACGGCTAACGAAAAATTAATAAATCAAGAAGAAAGAAGAAATGGTTGGATTTAAATGCATATTAACATACACATTTGGCATGTTTAAGCTGTATAAAATTGCCTTCTCTGGTAATCTAAAACTTTTAAACTTGCCTTTATACATATGTTGCGATTCTTTGTATTTGCGTTTTTTATAAAAAACAGTGGAAAATGTGGACGTTTAATTGAAAAAATGCGACTTTTTAAATTATATTTAGTTGAGATTCTTAAAAACACCCGTTGTATAAAACACTTACCGAATCGGGTTTATATTTTCGCTATTCATCAGATAGGGTTTACTTAATGATGAAACTGATGCCCGTAAGAAAAGGTAGAAGATAAGACATACTTTTTTTTCATAAATGGTAAATGAAAAGTATGTAACGATTTTGCTGTCTTATATACAGATGCGCAATGTTGCCACCGTAAAGCGTCTCTTATTTCTTGACAGGTATTCAGTGTTGGTTTAAGTTTCACGCCTCCTCGCTTGTTTGTGTGTGTGTCTGTACCCCGGTTGTTTCTTGTTACCTGTTAAAATACGGACATTTTGATTATGCATAATCAAGTATTTCCGAGAAAGTACTTCTCTTTATGTGTGGGTTGCTCGGTTTTTGAGTGTTTAGTTTTTGGGAGGATATTTGCTGAGCTGTACGCAATGCACAAAAGTTGAGTTTTCGGGTAATTAATGAGGAGAGGAAGTCGTTGTCTCAAAAGTCTCTCAAGCATTCATGATGAGATGTGATATATGATCCAAATTAAATTCGGATCTCGGGAATCCTTGTGGTTTCATTAGTTTCAGAATCTTGACAACAGGTATAGAGCATCCATCGCAGGAGCAAGCAGGCAAGAAATGTATGTACACCAAAGTAGCAACACAAGAAGTGCCTATAAGTCGGCGTGTTCTGTTTCTTGCTACTGCTGTTGATGATCACGATGATGAGACAGAGAAAGCAAAGTGGAAAGTCTGATTGTGAGCGATTTTGTTTGGGGTTTCCTTTCCAGAGTTTGGCAACTTAGTTTTATCACTCTGACTTTTACTTTAGACCCTTAGCAGCAGCAGCGCCAAATAATTTACGTATAGATATCTATCGAAGTAAAGGACGTATAGATGGTTCTATAAAATAATAATAATTGCGCGATGTAACTAGTTATGGTACGTATCAGCAAGTTAATGGACAACTAAAAGTGTTATTCCATGTTTTCTGGTGGTTGCCTCAGCGTATTTACATGAGTGGACTTGTATTAGATAACTACGCTGAGTATCAAAGCTTTTACTTTTCGATTTTGCTTGTACACTCCCGTGAACCGTAAAAGCTATACCA
>JAHZNB010000899.1:0-14280 GCA_027744295.1 Callyntrura guangdongensis | reverse complement strand
AGCGAAGCTCTTTAGGCCCCTACGGTTTAAAATCACATGTAATTTTCGACACATTTTTTCTATCATTTTCATAGTCCGGTCAAACGCGGTCCTCTTGTGCGGAACTAATGATGCAACCTGGTCAAAAGAGATCCGGTCTTTACCATCTTCGCTTACCTGGGGCTCGCTCATCCTTCTGGCAATTACTTGTCTACTGTGACCAAGAAACCTCTGGAGGGGGTTGGATGGTAACAAAACACAATTCTCTTTGTCCCCCTGTGTGTGTTTGTGTGTGCATGTGTACGGTGTACTACATCAAAGTCATCACTTTTAACTATTGAAAATTACCTAATTTATTTTATAACTCTATTACATTTTTGACTCTGCTGAATGATTTGTGGGAAAGGTTATCCAAGGATGAAAGGAAATGTCCACATTGCCTAAATATTATATATGCAAACAACTCAGTTTTCTGTTGACAAAGTTTGCACTGTAGTGACTCATCAAAACGCTCTACTCACTTGTTCAACATGAGCTAATTATGAATTTTGATGGGTCGCTCAGTTGGGGTTGTGTATAGCGCTCGTTTCATTTTTACGATATTATTTTTCTTGCAACGATCGCAAAGTTTTGAGATAGGAAACTTGACACAAACTTGTTCTCGTCTTTTAGAAAACAGTCATGCAGAGAGTGTAAACGTCGTTGATTGTGCCGCCTTCCATGCAAATCATCAGTCGCTTTATAATTTAACCTGTAAAATGACTGACAATGACAAGTCAATGCCCAGGTCATCATCATCATCATCATCACCGTTGTTATAACTGTGAAGAACATGAATGGAAAAATGAATAACAAATCATGAAAAATCTACCCCGTAACAAAAGTATCCTATACAGCAATTTTATGCAAAAATTGCAGTCATGCATGCAAATTTGGTGTAATATAATCCATATGCGAAGCGTATAAACAATGATTTTATAATACACGCTATTATTAATAAACATTGGCAGAAAAAGGGACCACCCAAACGCTCTAATTTGTAGTAATAATGTATAAATAAGGGCGAATTAATAGCTACATTATTATTAGCCACGACCAGTATTATACGAAGCCACACTTACCTTTATAAAGTGATAAAAAATTACTCATAAAATTTGGAGACAGTTTGCCCGAAAGCTAGGTTAAGAACCTGTAGTTGTAATAATTGTAATAGCATAATAGCAGTAAAATGAAAAAAACTGCAAATCCAAGTGACAAAGGCTTTATCAAAATGTTAAGTACATTCACATACATAAATCGTTTGTCATCAACAGTCAAGTTGACTTGGTGTTCAGAGCAGTGTGTGTACACACAAAAAAATAATTGCATGTGGAACGTCTTATTTACTGCTGTTATTTAAAGGAGCTTTAATGGCCTTTATGCTGGTAGAGGATCGAGGTCGTGATTTTAATATGAAATGATTCTCAAGGTGGAGGAGCCAATAATACGGCGTGGCCGGCCAGTGAGGGCGATGACGACGTTGATGTCGATGAGTTTTATTGCTGAGGAGTTTGTGGTGGCTTTAATACTGCACGTGGTGCACAGAAATTGTGACTCTTAAGGTTTTATTGTGATAACTGTGTATAATTGAACTGCTAGATATACTATTTTTTAGAGACGGAATAATATAGTCAGAAATTCCCCAATGAACGAAATGTCATTAAAAAATAGTTATAAACTAGAAGTCTCTAAATAATGAAGCTGGAAGAATTTGATAAGCGCTTCCGAATGATAAAATCGACGAAATGAGTGAAAATGCTTTTCTCTCCCCTGCCTCCAACATGGGGACTTGCCAACGTGGATTTATACCTTATCATCGCTGTTCTAAAATTTGGTTGAATTGGTAAAAAATGTGTGAACCTTACTGATGGACAGACAGAATAACATGATTAAATTATTACTAGCTGAAATACTGTCAACTACAATGCTACAATGTAGGTAATACGTAGTGAAAATGTCCTCTTGTGTCACTTTTTAAAAGTACAACACGGTTTTGACAGGTGCATGCTGCATGCACCTGTAAAAGTGCATTTTACTACATAAGTAGAAGGATGAGCGAGTTGAAAAGCGCGTCATATTATTTTACCAGGCAGTTTCTATCAATGTCATTGTGAATTATTTGTTGAAATATTCATGTCCTGCTTTTATAGCAAAAACTGGTACAATTTTCTTTACAACTAAAAATTCCTTTAATTTCAAACCAGACGACAGAGACCATGAACAAAAATGAGTTGATTTTAATAGGAATGCATGAATGCGGCTGTCTGATTTTAATTAACAACAACTACTACAAAAACTACAAACGGGGCACGATTTTATTTTGAAATAAAATAAAAAGTAACTTTATCTCTGTAGTGTCAGGTAGATTAAGATCTAGTCAAATTGAGCAGCTCCTGATAGTTTGAGTAGTAGAGATATATGACTTGTAAGTTGAAAAGCAGTTAGTTGGAGTGTGCACGTCCGATTACCTGTGATTTTGTAAAAATTTCAGTCAAGACTTTTTTGTTTCCCGTTCTGTAGTTAGATATATTGATTTGATGAGTGCGTGCATACAATGACAACGACAAGTTAAATTCGCCAAAGGCCACGATTATCTGCGAGAGAACGACGCTCACACAACCAGAAATTATTAAAGATAACTATCATAACTGAGGGTTTCAAGGTTAATTGCTAGATTAAATACAAGATGTAATATAGTTTTTTAAGCAAGTGATCTTAGAAAAATATTTTACTAATGTTGTACTACAAAACAAGGCGAATGATCAAAATAAAATTATACTTCAATTGGTGGACCGATCGGGAAATGAAAAGTGTAATGAAAATTGAGAGCGCAGCGCGGCACTTACAGAGAGTGCGCGGTAGGTAAGAAGTTTGTTTTGTAAGCTGCTTTACTATAATGTAAGGTAAATTGCCACTCAGATTTCAGATTGATTTTTTTGCTGTGACTTCAATTTTAAAATGGATGATGATGATGAGCAAAGAGTTCATTATGGGTGGAATGGAAGCGTATATGTATAACCGTGTGGTCATTATTTACTACTGGTTTTTGTCTTTAGATAAAGCACAGAAGCGACAGCATGAAAAAAATATCTATCCTCGAGAGTAAAATTAATGTTTGTATGAATGTGGCTTCTTTGTTGAAAGCTTAAAGGGTAGTGCATGCAAAATAATAACGTGATAAAACTAACATTTTTTTTTCGTTTTATATCGTGCACAACTTATAACAAACAGGTTGTGCAGCGCCGTGCTGATTTTCCTGAGCCTCGTGAAAGCTTTCACCGCAACTGGGTGGAGTACCGTAGTGGCTTCGGGGATCCCATAAGAGAACTCTGGATTGGAAATATAAATTTGCATCTTCTCACCAACTCAGAAGATCAAATTCTTCGTATTGAGCTAGAAGATTTTGACGGAGAGAAAAGATACGCCGAATACTCAACATTTAGGGTAAATTTTATTGAAATGTATATAAGCCAAGCCACATGCCACATACATGGGGCAAAGTGAAGCAGGTAATTGTAACGTGAAATTTTTTAAAGGTGGCATCCGAAGCTGAAGCATTCCGTCTGGAAGTTGGAGGATACAGTGGTTCGTGGTATATTTGATCATTTTAGTAATGCTCTGATAAACGTATAAACTATTTTTTACCTTAATATGATTGCAGGGATGGGATTACACCCTTAAGAAAGCTACAATGATGATCAGACCAAAGAGCTTCCGTCCGGGTAACTACACTACGTCGTTCACATCATCGTTTTAATTGTACGATTCTAAAAAAAATCTCGTGACTGCTTAATAGAGTGTAGGAATGAAGGAGGTAAAGTGTTTTTAAATTGTCTGTGGGATCGAATTTAGTTAAATATATTCCCTGAAAAGGAAAACCACTTGAATTTTCAAACCAAATAAATACCCTTTACCTATAAAATATTACAATCACAATACAGATACAATCAGATAAGATAGAAATTAGATAGTATCGCTTATAAGATTCTAGTAATACCATTTTGAAATATGTCCCACAATTAGTTGTAATATTCTATTAAGCAGCACGTTGTAAATGTTTTAATTAATAATTATGCGTAAGTAGTTTTATTATTATTATTCTTATGTTTATTACGATATTGTAAGGGGAACACGTGTGTGTTTTGTTTGTTTTTGTAAAATTATATTTGTAAGGGTTTTAACGTGTTTACACTCGTTATTAATTTAGTTAAGCGATTCATTTAAGTCTCAACGTGACATACGTTTTCTATCAGGGAAGACATAAGATATATTATAAAAAAATTCAAGTTTTTCCCAATCCAATATTATTACCCTTTTATCCAACCGGAAGAGATGATGTACCTTTAGATTTTAAAAATTCTGTCAATTATCCTGTCCCCTTTCAACTTTACTAAGTACAATATTAGGATTTGTTGTCTATTGGTAGATGATGGATAAGAGAATACGTTGGTATTCAGATTGAAGGTAGTTTTGTTAGCAATCGTCATCAGAGTTGGTTGCAAGCGGTTTTCAAGACAGTTCTGGTGCTACAATGTGAAGACAAAGTGGTCAGGATCGTACCAAAGTGGTTGGTTCTGTGGCAAATGATATCAATATCGAATCAATTGCTCCGGGCAAACCACATCACTCACAAAACAACCCTGTAATTATGTCTGACTTTTTTCATTCATAATTTACGTGATTTACGTATTCAGTCTAACGTCATTTCTGATAGAATACCTATCATTACCAACCGCAGATTTTTATCTTATTTTTGTACACACACATGTACTTTTTTGGTTGTTGTACAAATAGACACAATAATACGGGTGCTTCTTATTTACTTTTAGACAAACGCAAGCTGAATTGTAGAACCTGTACAATTTTTGGCTTGAAAAATCATTATAATAACAGGCGATTAATGAATTATTAATATCGGCTAATATAGCCACACCACAAAAATGCATACCTACCTATGCGCATTAATAATTTTTTCGCCCTTTTTGGAAGGTGTATGTATGACCGTACACACCTGTCTCTCGAGCAGTCTATATATATTCACGACACGACAAGCTGAGAATTAGGCTCTTTGGTAGAAAAGTGTATTGGTTCACTGTGCTAATTTCATGGTGGAAGTTATTACAACATTTATACTTAATTGACCACTCAAATTATAGTTTCATCACCGCCCTTTTAGAATGAGCAAACGTCCAGCATTAATAGGTAGAAAATGAAGGACCACTTCAATGAAAAGTCTTTTTCGTTCCTATCAAGTCCTCAAATTTGCTTAAATTGTTAATGATCATATTTCTTCTTGATATGGCTTAATTAAAGCTTTTTTGTGTCATCCAGAATAGAAATATGTAATGATAACCCAAGACGTATAGCTACATACTATATACCTCACATTTGGAGAGATAACTCTCGCTAGCGCTGCTGCACTCTCACAATATTTTAGCTGTTTGGTCACCGTTTTATTTTGGAATTTTTCATGAATGTAGTATATGTCAATTTTAATGTAATCAGTGTGAAGTCGTGAAATATATTGTGTGAACCTCTATTACTTACCTACATACATATTATAGGAAATGAAGTACATGACACAATCCCCTTAAATCTACTGATTGCCTCGTAATAATCTACCTATATTCGATGACATATACACACTAATCGTCATTGAAGTAGTTCTCTCGGCAATGCAACCTTTTAGCAATAATTAAAAAATCTGGCTGTTTCGTTTAGAGCTATATACATATATAAATATTTCTGGCCGACCTAGCTGCAATTATAAGTGTCTGTACAATGTACAAGGGTTAAAGTTAGTTAGGTACAACAACAACAACAGCAAGCCCAAAACGTGTACAATGATAGGAATGAATGTTTGCAAAAAAGAGTCCAAAAAATTTGGGACAACACCCATGTTACAAATATTCCATCAATTTGCAATAGCACGAAATAAAAATGAAAATGGTGCAGTACACACATTACAGCCCAATTTTCATTAGCTATCCTGCTACCCGTTTCCTATACATTAATGTTCCCATTTTTTACTTCCTATATAATATAATAATGTCATAAGTCATAATTATGTAAAACAGTAACAGTACAGCAGAACATTATCTTCCTGCTAGAAAATGAATTACGAATTACACTTTGTAAAAGAAAATTAATGGCCAACTACAAGTACTTTTTAGCCATGATAAAGTAGCCAATTTTTAAAAGTAAGATCTTGATTTTTTATTACTTTTTAAAATTTTATTTTTTGGAGAGACTTAAGATTTAAGAAAGAATTGTTTCATATTTTATCGTTACTCGTTATTATCATTATTACAAAGTTGGGTGGCTTGTGTGTATGCAGGAATTTCAATTACTGTAAAATTGCAAATATTACTTAAAATCTTAAAAATGTAATCGACAGTTGATTCTAGCATGCAACAGGCATTTGTTTTAATGGAGTGTCCGATTTGTTTGATTGAGTTGCAGTGAAAGGAATGTTATTATTATATTGTTTGTTGTAATTATAATTGAAGCAAATTCTTTTTACAAGATCAGATTTGTTGGTTGAAATTCCCTTTGTATTTATCGGTCGCGGTGTAAGATAATCAACATTGCGTGACTCCCGTTGTGTTGTGAAACGTAGTATGTATGTATCTGGTTTTTGTTCGTCGTTTGTAATATTTTATTATTATGTTAACATAGTTAACTATAAATATAGCACTGATAGTTAGCAATATAGTTAGTTTGGACTAGTTCCAATAATAGAAACATTTTTGTCCGTTTTAGTTTTTCGTTATTTAGGTAGTCTTTTTGGTAAAAGTAAAAATTAAATTAGTGACATAGTTAAGTCATTTTGTCCTTTATAAGAATGATTCCTGTAGATAACTCGAAAAATGTTAAAACGTATGATACAATATGATGTAGGTGCACTGTTGATGTGAATGTTGTGCTTGGTGAATGTTTTTTGTACATAATGCTGAAAGGAGGCTTTAACGTAGGTTGTAAAATTTCCACTATGTACTTCGGTAAGTTTCTCGTACGTAAATCAATGCTTTACATACCAACTTCGTTAATTTAACATGTGCTCTGCACTATGCACCCAACAAAAGATGACAGGAACGAAAATCGAAATTTTTAACAAAATTTTGTTTGGTAATGATAAACTGTTACCAAATTAAAATTTATGATTCTAATGATCTTATCATACAATACGAAAACTGTTACTGGAACGTTTTTGACTGTCGTATTTTATGACGTCTTCATTATAGTGGACATAACAGCATTGGATACGTGGGCATTCATTCCAAATTGAACAAAAAAAATCCAGCCAGAACCAGCGGCGACTTTTATAATAATGCCCCTACTGTAATTTTTAATTAGACTTTTACATGACCATATGTATTTTTACGCTTTGTTTGTAAAATTAGGATTTAAGGTTTTGTGTGCATGCGCGATTTTACCTTTAAATTGTAAAAAAAATAATTATAGTTGTAACTGTATAATTTTATTATGATTATGATGACATGTGTCTTAAGTTTAAGGGCACATTAAACCGAAAGCAGTGTGAACCTCCAGTATTACTGAAAAAATAAAACAATGTACCCGTGTACGTTTATGGTACAAAAATTTTAACTGGCAAAGCCTGGCAGAAACTGAATTATTTACGTTACAGCCTGACGGATGTTGCACAATAAAAAAAGATGGTATTTTGGCATAAGAGCTAGAGTTAAAATAATACTAATTTTATTTATAAATCTAACACGTGTCATACTGTTGATCAAGTGCATTGCGCATAAACCTTTATCCGATTTTATGATAATAATAGGTATTATTACATCAATACTTACAACAATTTATACAAATGCACTTAAATATTCTTTTATACAGCTAACTCTATTCACGGGTGAAATACAGAAAAAATGAAACGTGAATGTTTAGAATAACTTGTAAGCTATTGAGTTGATGAACAATATATTTATATATATTAGTTTAAATACGTACTATGAATTTTGATGTAATATTTTACACAGCTCTCAATGATGACGTGAACTGTTTTTTTTTTTCAGTGATATTTTTTTGTTTTTGTTTCACATCGATAGTCGAGAACAATATGGTTTCATAAAAAAAAGTTTACTTCCCGCTGTCAAGTATATATTCACTTTTTCACAATGTTTAAAACTGTTTTCAACGAATGTAAGAGTAAATTGCATTCCACAAAAACGTTGTCCTTTGAAATAGAAAATAGCAAAGTTTGAATGATACGACACACAATGTTAGTTGTTTACTGGTTGGGGTTCACGTTGGTGGACGACATTAACAATTTTTCATTCAGTTGAACCTGGACACGTGTAAGTTGGGCAAGATACATTGACATAAGCAAATCCTGAAAAGAAAACGGATAAAATCACAACGTGTTGGGTGGTACTGGTACATCAATGCTAAACTAAACTGCATAATTTTTTAATTGAAGTTACAAGTTGTAACAAGAAATTGTACCTTGATATTGGCGTTAAGCATGTTATCTAATTCATCCTTGTTCATTTTTGGCACCGTCTGAACCAACTTCAAGAGATTCCTCCCGATAGAATTATCAGCCGCAATTCTGTCCGACAAGACATCCTCCACATAATTCAAAACCAAACTCAAAGCTTCCTCCATTTCTCCACACGATTCCGTTACTTGTGGAAGCTCAGCTTTAGCTTCAGTTTTGCCACTGGGAACCAATCTCGTTTTCATCAACGTTTTCACTGGAAAATCCATAGATTCACGCACATTAAATAGCCACTTTATAACCTTTATGATTTTAAAAGTTAAAGATTTCTTACATGCAACTGCTTCTGGAGGGTAAGGGAGGAGCTCAACAGGAATTGGACTGAACATAGCTCCTTGTGATCGATCAGGAACTCCGATATCAACCCTGCAAGCAAACGTACAAATTTTACGAGTTGTTTAGATTAAATTTTGGTTAGAAGTATCGCGATAACTTACTGTACAAAGCCCTTGATGCTCAATTTTCCTGTTCTACATGTAGTGTCTACAAGCATGTGCACTGGCTTGGGACACTGACGCGCATAGTAGTCGTTAATAGGAACCGCTATACTCGTTACTTCAAACCCGGTCGCCCACCATCCAACGATCACCTCAGCCGGGTGTACTTGCTTATTAAGCTTGTACATCGTGTCAGCAATGTGCATTTCAATGGACACCTATAGCGAACATGAAGATTTACATTGTAACAATTACAATACATTAAAATAATTAAAAATATACGGATCATTGAAGAAAAGAAACTGGGGTAAGTTATCTGCAAAAAAAATTTTGCTCCTACCGTTCCATCCTGTGGGCTGATGCTGTGTGGAACAACGAAGCAATTTGTTACTTCGACATTGTTTTTGTCAATTGTTCCTATAAAAAAATTAAACAATTACATAATGACATTAGAATTTGCTAAAATTTCAAACCTCTCGCGACAAAGAGTTTTAAATGGTTAAAAATATAAGATTTTACCGAGTAATGTTCCGAGGATGGAGGTACGATCTAAGCTTCGACGCTCGTAAGCATTGACGATCTGGAATAGCACAACTGGGTGCAACTTCACAGTTAAATTGAGAACCATCTTGACTTCTCAGAAACCTCTTTCCTAAATAAATTTTAAAAGAGTTATAAATATTAATTAAAAACCCGTAGTTAATATTGTTACTGTTAAACTAAAATTAAAACTTGGATTTGCTTGGGACATGCATAAAGTGGAAGGGAAACAAGATCGTTTTTCCTTTCACTAAACACCAGTAGTGCTGAATGATAATAGACACTAATAAAATTCCTTTCACTTTTCAATTACACAATTCAATTTCAACCATCATGAAACGCAATGGTTAAAATATTAAAAGTAATATTCCTCGTAATCATCCTATTTTTTAATACACTACCAAAAACTATTCCTTTCACTTTTCAATTACACAATTCAATTTCAACCATCATGAAACGCAATGGTTAAAATATTAAAAGTAATATTCCTCGTAATCATCCTATTTTTTAATACACAATGCTTTAAAAATGTCGTTTTCACTAAACGTACCAATTTGTAATGCTCTCGCTACAGTATTTTCAAAAATTTTAACAGATGACAGAATATATAGAGCTTTTTGTTGCACTGGATGGAAGACTTAGATTAATTAAAGATTTATCTGTAAATTAACTGTTTCCCAATTAATTGATTTACCTTTAAGTTCAAGTTTGAATTGTCAAAATATAACACAACAACACAATTCCTCTAAAAAGGTATGCACCAAAAGTGATATAAAATCCAATCTGTTATTGTATGCAGGCATGAATGAAAGAAGCAAATGCGGCCGGCATTTATCGAGAGCTTCACGCTCGAGCCACTAGAGTGCAAGTGGATCGCACAATGCCCCAGTCAATTGCATTGCTTGACTGTATAACTTACTTACTGCCTATCTGCCTGTTGTTGTGCAGATATATAGATGTTGATGATAATGATAATTGATAATGATTATGTGTGTGTTACACTACACGGTGGCATATGAAAAATCCGACTTTTTTTATCTTTTCTTTAATGACACAGTTTGTAATTTGTAAATTGAAATTATGCGAAATCTCGGGTTCAGGATTTTTTGACAGGCAAATCTAATTTGTGTACTTGCGTGATTTGAACATAAATGCACAAAATTATAAACTGAGAATGCAAATCGATAATGACTTGATGAGTTTCAGTATTATGGGCTAAGTGGACTTGGGTGTGAGATGTATAAATTGATATTTTAAAAGATGATTACTAATACAGTGATTAGATACTGTGCCACAGAAGAGAGAGATTTTTATAGCTATAAAAATCTCTCTCTTCTGTGATACTGTGCAATATGTAATAAAGCGTGTAACAGTCAAATTATGACTATGACCTCAAAATAAATCTGGGTATTTTATATGGCAAGTTTTTTTCATGTTTTGTAAAAACTGGTTTATTAATATTTAATTACTATTATCACATGATAGCATATTTACAAAATTACTTTTACGTACTACACCATGAGCAAACGTGTAAAATTGTCTAAGAGCATTTTCTATAATTTAATGTATGTAAGACGTGTGAGGAGATGAGGATATGTTTGAGGTAGAGGAACATTCGGTCTACGGGTCTACGTTTTATTTTCGGATGTTTTGCAATTGTAAAATTTTCGCTAACGTAAACGTAACTGAGCTGACAATTTAAAATGAAATCTATAGTCAATAGTTGATAACACGATCAAAATATAATATTTTAAGCAACACTTTTCAGCAATTTACAAAGTGTTTATAAATTTGTGTACAAAATAGCATAATTGATTATTGGTAGCGCTGAATGTCAATGTCAATTTAATGGCAGTGTTCCGTAACATCCGTGGCAGACCGTTTATTCCAGCCAAAGAGCAGATACCCCACCCCCGCTCCCAGAGTAATTGATATGGCCAGCCAAACGTTGTAGGTCATAAAGATTAACATGAGAAAGTATGATATGACCAGTTGGACCATGTGCAGCAGCGTCTGGACCAGATGCCGGCTTTTCAAAATATTTCGTCTAAAAAAGGCAAAGGTTTTATGTAAAAAAAACTTTCATGCGTAACTTTCACCAAAGTCTTTAGCCTACCGTGTCGCAATGTCACATTACCTCATTCCCCCCAGCAGACCCTGAGAAGTTTGATCCAGCAAAGGACTTGAAGCTGTTTCATACATCGACTCCCGAAAGTATTTTAGTGCTTCGTAGGCCACCGCTAGCAAGAAAATAGCTATGCAAGCGCCCACAAACCCTCCCACATTTGTTGTTTCCAAAGGTTTAAATAAAATGAACTCTTTCGTTCCCGTTTGGAAGTACATCTTGAAAAGTATACAAACATGAGGATATTGTAACAAAGTAAAACAATTTATACTGATAATTAAAATACACACGATTTCATTTTAGTCTCACTTACAGCCATACCCATCATACTGTGATCCATGCTCGTGTCGTCCCCTCCTCCAGGATTATGACCCTCATGACTCATTGTTAACCACCCAAAAACTTTCACACTATCGAGAGATTTTTTTATAGTTTAGAAAATATTTAGTTTTCACCCAGATGGACGACCGTTGCGTTATTTTTCTGGAACTGCACAAGATACGACTGTTTCACAGCCCACCACAGCATAAAATTTTCACGCCCTCCGTCGTCCAACCAGACTCAGATAAGTTTGTTGTCTGGCTCAATGTGCCTGGTCAGCAATATCACCAAATGACTCACTTGTGGCGCTTATCCCTATATTTAAAGGCAGTTTAGGTAATTTATATAATGTTTGACTATTTGCTTCACTTTTTTATCGTTCGTTGCTGGACAAGGAGCATAGTACTGTATGAACACAAACGATGACGACTGCAACGTATAAAGTGTATCAGAATGTTGGTGTGCGTGGTTAAACGATTACAAAAAATGGTGCAGTTGGGCTCTCAAAAGTACAGCGCAGCTGCACTGCTCACGTCAGATAAGCTCTGAAATTTTGACAGGATTCACACGTAGAAAAAGAAATTTTATTGTATATTTGCCCACTGCACACTGCACATGTAATACGTATACAGGAGTGAGGGACAATGAGGACCTACTCGACTTGGGTGTTAGGTAAGTTAAGTACCACGAAGGGCTACAGGAAAAGGGGGACAAGGGGGCAAGCCGATCCTTTAATGTTAAGTAATTTTAAGCCCTGCAATCTACAATCTACGTAATGTTAAATCTTTGTATTTTAAGGGGGGATTTGTCCCCCTTCATCCCCCGGTTTCTGCACCCATGAACGACGCTTAAGTCAAAACTGCTAACAACTCGGACGGCAAATCTGAGATTTCCATGCATGCTACGATGGTCAAGCTAGCAGAAAAAGTTACAGTTGAAATTTGTTGATAGTCACGTAAGTTAACTCTGCAAAATACTTGGTTTATGGCTCTCTGGCAAATAGGTATATGTACATAGTACATACCAGACATTTTATCATTATTACTTTGCGATAAATATAAAGAGATAAAAGGGGGAGAAAATGAGCTTGTATTTCGCCGTTTGCATATAAACTCTTCTAAAGTTTTCTATAAGTAACAACAAGTAGGATACATACAGTTTGCTGTTTTGCTTTGCACTGACCCATTGCATGATCAAAGTGGTGATATAACATATCTACCTCTTATATATTTTCCGTAATGAATGACGGACTAAAAGTCAAAAGCAGTTAGCTTTTTTATTAGCACTTGAACGCCGTGTGTTATACGTAACATAATGTTGTTTGAGGATTTTATACAATGTATTAAATCTTTGTTACAAGTGTGTGCGTACATGGGTACATGAGTGGGTGTTATGGTATGGTGGTATTTTTAAGGGGTTTAAATATAAGATGACTTTTTGGTGATATGTGTTTCAGATTGAGTTTTACAGAGCGATGAGGCAGGATGTATGAACGTGAATAGTAATACCTAATTTTATCCACAATGTTGTGGACATAATGGTAATTATTAATTATAAATTATAATAGGCTATTCAAGTTGTTGTGTGGACAAATACTTGTTATAAAATGGGCAATGTAAAAAAATGTATTAATGGGAAAGTTAATCTGGATAAACAAATTTTGTTTCGAATTGAGTTTAATATATACAGAATCTGGGTACAAATACAATTGCTCTGCTACCTCTGTTGTTCTGCTGTTGTGGTTGCTCGTTTAATTTTGGGGAGAACAAAGTAGATCTTATTAAATTCGATGTAATATGACTGCTACTGCTGACGATGACAATAAACTAAATGTTGCACAAAATATTGTAAACTATTTATACTAGCTTTAACCATTAATCATATTTGTTTACTCACGGCTATATGGGTTTTATGGGGGTTAAAACAATTATTTTATTTATTGTTATATAGTTTTGCGAAAAAGTCAAATCAATTACGCCTTCGTTTTTTACCTAATGCGCTACCATAAAATAGCTATCTGCTACAATAACATAATTAATTTGAATCCGGATTCATGTCAATCTAGAAAGTTTTTATGGGGGAATTGAAACGTAGAAAATCACTGGTGAGTAAAATAATATGTGATGGGTGATATTGATGTGGATATATATCGACTTTAGTCGATTTTAATTCAGCACAACGCGCACGCACGGCACACACACAAAAGGAACGATTTTTTCTGGTGATTATGATTTGATAATCGATACTTTGATGATGAAATGAATGACAAATAACTATTTGTTTTTCTATTTAATTTTTGAATGGTCCATCAA
>JAHZNB010000898.1:0-14845 GCA_027744295.1 Callyntrura guangdongensis | reverse complement strand
TGATTTGTCTTTCTTAGAGAGGGCTTCTTACTACTATGGCGGGTGTCTAATGGGAGGGAAACCCCTGTGGCACGTGCTAGCTCATGCTCCAACGAACTGAACTCCATGTCATGGTCATCTGCAGAGAGTCCCGCAACACCGTACGGAAAATCTGCGTAGCACCCATTTACCTCACCGTCATTCTCTACTTCGATGGAATTGACCAGGCTCAGTATGCTAACTTCTGCAGAGCATCTCTTGCACATATACATGGTACTGTTGTTACTATTGTTTGTATTGATGTTCAAGAGCTCCATGTGGTTCAGGTGGGTTTTATTTCGGGAGGATGATGAAGAGGTGGATCCTGCCGATGAAGAGGACGACGCTTCCGCATCCCCATGGTTTGAGGATGAAGATGGACGTGGAGAGTGGGAAGAGGTGGTAGAAGATGTCGAGCAAGATGGCGACGCTGGTGACACGACGGCTAAGGAAGAAGCTACTACCTCATGATCCAAATGAGATGTACTAGCTCTTCCACTGCCAATAGCAGAGTTACGGCGGGTTGATGTGGCGGTGATTCCTGATGTGCTGAAGGAGATTTGGGAGTAGTTACCAGAGTCAAGCAGTTGCCTTCGGAGGTCGACAATTTGTTGGTCTTTTTCGCTGCTCGTTTGTACCAATTGTGTTTGAAGATTAGCATTTTCCTGCAACAGAGTTTGAAAACCAATTATTTTTTTGAAAGGGGTAACACGGATAGACTGCTAATGTATCCTCCTCGATAATTGTGAATTGATAATATAAGAGAAACGTTACGTATACTTTGTTTGATAGTTTTAATTTCCATTAAAAGCGCATGTCATCATAGGAGTTTCTTTCAGGGAGCAGTTAACTCGTGTATGACGCATGTTAAATACTACTATTTTTACAATGTTCTGAAAAACATTTTATTTCAATTGCAACTAGTGGGGTTTTGATAAAAAATCATTGGTGAATAAATTAAATTATTAGCTTGTCGTATTAACCAACATAAGAATCAAAATTAACTGATTAATATCTTTGATATAATCCAAAAAATGCAAGGATGCTTGTCAGTTTTGCCACTCCTGCTCTAGCGGTCAAGTCGAAAGAGAACTAAATCTAAACACGTATACAAATCTTAGCAAAATAGAATGATCAGGGGATACCTTTCACCTAGTAAGTATATAGTTTCCTAGTTCACCTTATATTTGAAAGTCATACACAACATGCAAACTTTTGTCACATGAGATTGAAACAGCAAATCGTACGTACGTTGGGTTTAAAAAAATAACTAGATGTTGGCAGCTGGCACCTATATGAACCAGACTTGAGAAATGTTTGTAAAATTCATGGTGACGTCAGTGACGTGTACTCATTAAATATTAAGTAACCAACCTGAATTAGAAGCCGAATTTGGGATTCTAGTTCGTGCACTTTCTCTGTTCCTTCCTTTCTGGCAGCCAGCAGCTCTTCTATTCTGCTCTCTAGAGACTCAACATATTCCGACTCTGATGTCTTCAGGTCAGGACTGTTGGAGTTTCCTGAGTCAAATTCATCCGGCGACGGGGTGTAGTCCCTGCAGGAGAAAATAAGACCACAATTACAAATTTACTTTGGTTTTTGAAATAAACGTGTACAGGATGCTGATGCTGCATTGTATTCATTCAACTGTCTATAAATCCTCATGTTGGCGTGTGGCAGCTAGACTTTTCATGCAATATAAATACATCTCACTCGTTACAAATTATATACAAATTATTCACGCTTTGTCACTTTCTCTTACCGTAAATCTTGTAGACTATGAGACCTTCTTCGGAGAAACCCGTAACCATATCCGAATCCATAACCCGAGGTCATATTATCTTCCTCTGATGAATCTGAGCCGAAATTAAAGTAGCTTCCTCGGTTCACTTTGCCCCTTGAACCGTGAAATCCTCTCTTAGTTCGCTCATCTCGGATGGTCTCAAGAGCTCTGGACATTTCCTCGCATTTTCTTTCCAGATAATCTATGTTTTCACATAGACTGAAACACAATCAAAAAGGTGTCAATTAAGTACTTCTCTTTTCCATCATATTTCATAATAGCGTATTTTCAATTAACGTCAGGATGTACATCTCTTCCTCATTGCCACATTTTAGGCCTATGCAAATGAAGCTAAAGAATACCCCATAAATTCTGATTCATACACAAAGCCTGTATTTCTTTCACTTTGCTTGACAGTTTGACACCAAAGAAAAGAGCCAATTACCAAAGATCAACATCCACTCACACCGTTTTTAATTATCAAATTTCATGCAACTCAGTCAGTTGTGCAGAAAATTATCAGTTCTCCACGTGATTTATGATTTCCCTAATTAAATTTACGAAGTGAAACCACGCTTTTCTGAATTATGCACAACCGTTAACGCCAAGCTTTTTATGCTTCATATGCCTTCACGCCATTTATAATTTGCATTTTAAGTAGCGGTTGTACATTGGTTTTACGATCCATTCAATCTTAATGCATTGTGCAATCTACATATAACCACTTATCTTCATAGACGTGTATACATGTAATTAAGATTAGCTAATGAATGCAGCCGTCTTCGCCTTCACACGCCGTAAACCATCATGAATGTTCCTGCTGTGAACTGATATTTGCTCATCATCCGATTCATGCGTGCAAATGGTCAGACAAATACAGTGACTGTCAATCTCTCACATACATTAGAAATCCGTGTACTAAAGGTGCGTGTTGCTGTCAAAGAAATCATAAGATAAATAATATCCCATGCGTTACGCATATTTGATTTTGAAAGACCATGCAAAGGATGTAAAAGAATTGTTCTAGATAGGCATTTATGTGAGAAGAAAAGCTACGGATCGTCCCAACTTCCTGTCCAATCTATCCACCCACATTGACAAAACGCTCAGCTCAGGTACAGCCTACCTTACAATGACGACATTCGTAGGTAGATGGTAGATGACGACAGAGACGGACCGGAAGGAACGTGTCATATTATATTGATATTCATAAAACGTCACTTGAAAAAGGGTGTCTTGAATAAAGATGAGTAATAGGCATTTCCACCTCGATAGCACACAAATGCGAGGGTAACGCAACCATGCTTTCATTATGGTGGAAGTGGAAGGAAAACTTAATTACACCTGCTAATTAGTACGCAATTAATGTCGGTTTTCAGAAAAGTGCTTTAGAAGTGACTGAAAGGACCATTCAACCTTCAATGCTGTTTTCACCCACAATAGAAACAAATGCCCATAACATGACCACAGGGACATTATTATTGAGAAGAAACAGCTATAAAAAACCACACATTACTAATTGGCAGTTTTATAACAATCCCCCACCTTGTTATACTCTTATTAGGTATTACCGCTTTCGCTATAGACATTTAGCACTTATACAACAGACAGGTGTGTGTGTTGAACGTTTTGTAATGAATTGAAAGTGAGCAAATAAATAAAAAACGAAAGTGTTTTTGTTCCTCTCCCCGTCGACTATGGTAGTTGATTTACTTTTAAAGCACGTGGTAAAGCTTATTCCAACAACTGCGTTCTTTAATCCTGTAATCTTTAGAAAAGGAAACAGTTCCTCATCGTATGATGCCTTCAGCAAGATTATTATATAGGGAAACATGCTCACGCTAGATTTTTAATTCCATTTTCATCAATATCTGCCCAGACACCGTAATGATTAGCACCTTTAAATTTTGTGGCTGTGCAAAATTCTAATTTCCTTACTTGATAATTTCAAGTTCCTACTCCTATACAGGACTTTTATATTTAAATAAAGAAGCGTAATTGACAACAATTAGCAATAAAACAGCAGTAAAAGTGTCATTTAATATGCACTGCAGGTGATAGTGGAAATGATTTAAAAAATCCTCCATTCATCCGAGCAAAAACAATATTTTTTGAACCTATGTATAATAATAAGAAAAAGGTACACATATAGAACGCATATATAAAATGTATACTAATGACATGTTTATGACATTAAAAAAATTGATAACCGGTATATCGAAAATTGTCTGATTGACCACTGGCGTTTTACTCCATTCATTCGCACCACCGCACTGTGCTCAGTGTTGTTGTAATCTATTTTTACTCTAATAATCGGTCTGCTGCTGCCTGTAATCGTTACAATAAATGAATGCAGGTTTTTAGGTAACTTCTCTCTGCATATGGCGAAACTGAGATTTGATGGCAATCATGTGGACACAAAAATAGAAATACAAAAGAATATTTCATTTCTGTACAGTTGACAGTCATTTATAAATACGTCTTTCATAATAAAAAAAATCACTTGCCTTTACAATAGTAAACGTTCATAGTGTCATATTGCAGTGGCAGTAAAGTAAAAACACGCGACGCCACGACGTAACCCAAAACTTTATTACACCGGTTGATGTCAGAGTTTATTCATGTTCTACATGCTGAGTATATTATGCGTTGATTTTATGGGGCACTGCAGAAAAGCAGATGAAGCAACAAAAGATTACGATCAATATTGATTGGACACTTTTTTTCTGATCATATAATACGATCTTATCAGCTATTTTCATCTTAAGCTGACGGTTGACCTATCCTTCAAGAGGTTGTACAGTACACGTGCCACGTCAAAACAACATAACAACAGCCGAGGAACGAGCAACATTTTTATTTTTATTTAGATTCGGCTGTTATCATCATATACTAGTAATGCTGACGATGATGCACATGAATGCCCTTACACCTTACACCTCGAATCAATAAATTTTCATCGCCACATGTAATTCTGTAATAGGGTTCTATAATCAGTTTTACAATCGGACAGATGTAGAGTGCGCAATCATTGTTGAAGGAGATACTATCGACTCTCCGCTTACACCTTACGCACTGAACCTGTCACTCAGAGCAATTTCAAATTCAAAAGAACTCCTCAGTTAGCAAACGACGTTTACAGGTTATGATGGTAATGGTAATATATATTTGGATGTAATGAAAAATGATGGGACAAATGATCGATGTGATCCATCAAAACAATTTAAAAAAAAAAGAAAACTAACAACGCAGCGAATCAAACGTTTTTGAAAAATGTGGTGGAACGACCACCTTTGGCTTTTTGGCAACCAAGCTATTTTGTCTCTCGTCAGGAGACTAGCGTCTAAGATCGCTGTCTGGGTAATATTACAAGCACGTACGGACACGCATAATAGGGAAAACGAGGTGCCCCGTTTCACATCCTGTCTGCTCGAATATACGGATACATAACGCGATGTCCCATCAGTTCATGAAGATTTTGACGATAAAAATAAAAATTAAATCCCTCGAGTAGTACAAAGCACACAGGAAAATGGTAATTTTTAATCGACTACATAAAAGTTAATCTTTCTCTATAAAAAATAAAAACCATACATTTTTACAGTTGATGAGATTATAGCAATGTAATAGGTTCAACTTGTAGGCACACTACAGATTACAAGAAGCACCTATTATTTTTTCCACGAAAAACACATTTTTTGCTGAACTTGTTCGTAACATCACATTTTTTTATTGTTTCCTTTATCTAGCGATATTGACTTATTATCAATCAAAAATTTCCTCGACAGTCTTTCTGCCCAGAGAAGACTGACGTCCCCTTTTCTTCTGAATAAGCAACATTGTTAAAAAGAGGTTTGGGTGAGTGAAACTACGTCGTACCTGTTTGTTTAATGTTGAATTGAATGACTGTCTGTCTGTTACTCAAACTATACCGACGGACTGACAAAGAAAATTGGCTTCTGAATTACACAGCAGTGATAACAATCATCATCATCCTCCTTTATCAACAACATCAAGCAACAATGCAGAGCCATTATTACACGTTCATTCCTCATTACTACTACACTCTGCCTGGTGGTAGCAATACTCTCAGCGATAAGTGTTTGTGCTTGTCCATACAATATGACGTGTAATAAAAATGTGTTTACACCTGTCGCTCATTTATCGAAAAATCTAACAGACGTGTAGAGATGGGAAGAACGGACGGACATAATTGTTAAGTACCTTAAAGTAGATTGGAAGGCATTTTGGCATGTTGCAAAACGGTCACTAACAACCACCAAATCCATAACATTTTCAAACAACAATCCGGAAACTACACGGAAGAAATGGTGACGAAACGTGTGCAAATGTTTGAATGCTGCTGACTTCTATTCTATAGCTTTTGAGGAAGCAAATCTTTGAAATCGAAATCAGGTACCTGTCTTAATGCTAATTTATGACGGAGTGACGGACTAAATTTCTTTAACGAACGATGAATGGTACTTGGTTTTTTTTAGAATTGTAACAACATATCTTGGGTAATGTGGTTTGGAGCATTTCACATGTACAAGTTAACAAGAATGCCAATTTTTTACGAAATTGTGAAGTGAACGGGGAATTAAAGGTGACATGTCTAATAAAGTAGAGATGATTATGAGATTTATCAACGTTTAAGAGGCGAGACTCTAATTTAATTTGGATTCATTACGAACCCAGACTTGACGCAGTTCAACGTAACCACTAGTATAAACGTTGTTTCAATGTCACAGACAAACTACTTTTCAGTTCATGACACATGGTTTTGATGACGTATGTCCATATATTTTACAAATGGCAAATTGCGTGTCTTTTCATGCATCCATTAATGTCAAGTTACCGAAATTCATGGTCCTCGTTGCAAGCCATGATGAACCTCTCCATAAGTAGTTAAAACATTAATAGGCTTGATGACAGACGAGGATATTAAATTTATTTGTGTAGCTTGCTCATAAACAAATGAATGTGTTCAAAGGTTAATAGTGAAGTCATATGCTGATATAGATTTTTTTTCGTCGAAAAGCATCTTCACCCTCTGCGCACGCACCGTATATCTTCTAGGTTGCGGTTGGGTTTTCTGTATTCTCCATATCTCAACTTCCAGTTCTTCAAAGACATACCACACGTTTTTTTAGCACGAGTTATGAATGAATATAAGTTACCGAGCATAGCATGCTATTACTTATATGCTAGACTTTGGTATAAACCAGCTTAAGGATATAAATAAAACGTCAAATCATTTTTCCTCTTTCCATCATCACTATCATCAGGCTTGTGTGTTTACATTTGAAAATAGCTGCGTGCTTATAAGCTTGCGCTTTCAATATCAGATATATCATGAATGTTGTATTATACAGTCATATCACATATTATACCAATCTTGGTATTTTTTTTAAAAAAATGAGGAGTACTATTCCTGCAATTTTGTATGCAACTTTTGTGATAAATTGTTATTTATTCTGGTAAGTACAAATATGACAGTCAACGTGATATCAAAATGATTACAAAATTGAGGAATCACATCGTTAGGAACGCATTTGAAAATACCACTGCTGGCTCACGCACAAAAATCCCCATTGCGATTTTTGTGGATATAGAAATCCTTTTTTATTATCAAATCTTTTTGGAGAATCCATCCTTCTCTGACAACTCGACATTAACATATTTCGTAATAATGTTTACTTTCCAAATGCTGTAAAGATTATTCTAAAAACAAGTTGCACGCATTTCTACGCAATAGTATTTTTCAACTTGCTTTGATACTCCAATGATATAAATGGACTTGTTTATGCTCACAGATATTTTCTGTCTAGGCGCTTCATAAAAATGCAATTATTTCAATTTAGGTTTGTGGAATTTTCAATTTTAGACTTGACCGCCTGTTCGTCTGTGATAATGTAACATTGCATACACTGATACACATAGGTATGTATATATTATTATTATTTTTTATTAATCTGCTCCTGTCCTACGTCCTTTCTCTTCGTGTATGTAAATTAATGGATTTTAGATTCAGAGATATGTACAAAATGCCCACTATGTGCAAAAAAATATATAGTAGAATGAAACTGTACCATGCACCTATTCGTTTCAAATTCTCAAAAATAACTCCAATTTCCCATTTAAATGCTTAACATTATCTTAGGCATTATTTTTTTCTGTTAAAGTCACCACATTATAAAGGCAGCATAATAATAATAATCGAGGAAGAGAATTTTAATCTATTTTTAATGTTTGACGGCTACACATAAAACTGTCAAAAACAAGTACCTAATTTACATTGTTGCATCCATTATTCATGCATGCATACATATATTACAACGCTAAGTGAATTGCTGCATTAAATCAGGTGCGTGTGTTTTGACTTACCTTTGAATGCGTTTCTTGTCGATTTCATTCTCGCGACTTAGGTGGGCATTCGTCCTTTCCAGTTCGATGATGGTTTGCTCGAGCTGCTCATAAAACTTGGCACGATTCTCACTTTGCTCTTTCATTGAGGTTGCCTGCTTCGTCAGGAACTATTCAGATGATACAGAAAAAAATAAAAGAATAAGAAACCATATAATTTCAATGACTTGTCTATAAAAGCAAATACAATGCAAGGCGCGCAGTTGAGCAATGTCATCATAATGTTGTCAAACTGTGCCCTCCTAAAACATCACACTGATGAGCATAAAAATAGCTTGAAGGTAAAAACACTTTCAGTCTCAGTCGCAAAAACACTGAACATGTACAACATGTCAGCTTATATATAGACGCTTTTCCAAACTCATTTTTTATCAGTTCGTTTGTACACAGAAAGACCACACTCTTTGGTAAAAAAAAAGAAAGAAAAGCCTATCAAAGAGAAATTGAAAGTAAATTTACAATTACAATTTAACTTTTCATCTCAACAGACATTTTCAACGCGTACTTAAGTTGCCGGAAGGGTCACTTGACACGACGTTTTGAAATATGGACGGCAACGAAAAATGTGTACGAATTCAAAAAAAAGAAAACTTTAACTCTTGGGCAAAATTTTAAGACGAAAAAAGGTGCTCAGAGGAGGCAAGTCATTAAAAGTACATAAAAATAGCTTAAACGTTTCAACCGTCCGTTTGCACCATGAATATGAATGACACGCATAACACAATAAAATGCCATATGCCGTGAATTCCTCATTTCATTTTTCTCTCTCCTCTCCTAAAGAGATTTATTCATTCAAATGTCAGCCAGTAGTACTGCGAGTTTAGGAAAAAACTAATTTCATTTTTATTGGCAGTTTTCACGATTTAACTGCTGCACAAAAATCGTGATATTTTATGAATGAGCAAATCATAAAAATCTAACGTCTCTCTTTCCTTATTCCGATATGATTACTCACTTTTTTTAACCCACACTTTAATTTCTATTTGCTCTTTTTTGCTTGATGCACGTTAAATAGCTCTTAAAAACGAACAATATTTGATCACCACCGTCATCATTATCATCATCATCGTGATTCAAACTAATCTGCATGCAAAATGCATCACTCCACTTTTACATTGTTGTGGAGAGTGGTAAATAAGAGAGATGCAGCATCCTACTATTTACCAGGTTTTGCCCGTACTGCAACAGTTGCAACTTGCTCTTTTGTTTACCCCTTTTGAAAAGAGACAACCTCACACACTATATATTTATCTTTAGCAGCAAGAACACGTTTTTGAGAGATTCCACTTAATTCGAACTATTTTGTTAAAGGAAGTGTCCAAAACAATAGGTGGAGTATACGTGCCGACACGAAGCGTGCTTCATTTTCTTGATGATATGACAAGACGATGACATTCAAAAGAAGTCTTTATTTACGATTTACCACAAAATAGTATGATACATACATACAGTCAATATAGCCGTGGTACGGTACCATTATGAAATATAATAATAATAATGTATTAGATATTATGATGTAGATGCTTGTATAGCTGTTAAAATTTCAACTTCATAAATTTCAAAAATATTAGCGTTTCATTAGAAATGCAAAACATACACAAAGACGACAACGTGACAAGTGTCAGCTAAAGTATTACTATATTTTGTGTGCTTTATGTGCAATCAACTATGCACTACATTTTTATAAGTAAATATTATCCATAAAAACGTACCATGGGCTGAACCCACCACAAGTGCAGTGAAGGAACAACGGCGAAAGCGACTCATTAGACAACAGTTTTTTATTCCTGATCTTGTGGTGTGTGTGCTGATGATGACGATGCCTTTATTGTCCCGTCATGTCCGATCTCTGATGAGGATCTCCTAAATGTCTTGTAATAGGATGATGACGGTCTATCTGCACATAACGTACCAATTTTTCTCACATTGTGTGTCTGTGTGTATTTTCATGAAGACATTACTATAAGTGAACACTGACGATTTGCGATTTCACCACAAAAGGTGCCTTTTAAAGAGCGAATAGCAATCAGTGATTGATCTTTTACTTCACTAATAACCCTAACAAGATGAAGGAGGACATAAAGTATCTCTCTAATATATTTTTTTTCGAAGAAAGTTGTTGCTGCACTGATTGAACCTTTTTTACAAACAAAACACTTCAAAAATAAATAGTCGTTTACGTTCGTTAAGTTCACGGCAGTTTATTTCATCTTTCAATTCCCTCACAACATTGCCACAAATACATGAGTCACCTGTAAAAACGCCGATGATGCACAATTACTGGTGATGGTATATCACTTCGTGATACGAAAGTTGCGGAAAAGCTTGATTGATTTGTAAGATGTGATGTGATTTGCATGTCTGCCAATACGTACATAACATTACACTATAGATAGACACATAAACACACAGACGTACGTCATTCCTCAAATTTTTTGATTGTCAATTATTGGAGTTATCCTAATCAATTTACATATTATGTCAAGAAAATAACATTACACTATAGATAGACACATAAACACACAGACGTACGTCATTCCTCAAATTTTTTGATTGTCAATTATTGGAGTTATCCTAATCAATTTACATATCATGTCAAGAAAATAAAGTGATCCAAAAATATTACAATACAAACACGAAACTGTCGACAGAGCCGACAAAATAACAATTCACTTCATGGAGAGCGTATCGTATAGTGAAATACATTTTTTTTTTAATTTTGAAGGAAGTCGTACTTGTATAAAATTTTATAATAATAACTTAATACATAGAGAAAATCGTTATTGTGCGCACCACTTGCGGGACTAGAGCCTCTATAAAAATGGAAGATCAATCTCCGAGTTTCGTTATATATTGTTGTCTTTTTGATGCAAACTGTGGCGTTTCAAACTTTTTACTAAAAAGCATCGTTCTCTAACCGCAAAGTTTGCCACATTTGTAGTGTATTGTTTTCTTTTGTGATGATGAGCCGTCGTGAGCAATGCTATAACTCATTTTCCTGCCAACACTTGCACAACTTGTCGGACATAGGTCAACCAACCACCATAAATGCACGAGAGCTTTCCAACATTTCAAAAATAAAAATAACGCAATCGCTCTAGCCGTTTCCCAGTACTCACGCTCAGAGTCATCATCATTATCATCATCTACAGCATGACATGATACTCTGGTGGTGGGGGAATTGCCTAATGGCAATTACAATTACCGAAAGATACTATACACTACTATACACGTCGATTATGGTATTGGCTCTCTCCGTGGCTGACACTACTAATAGTTTCTTTGTAAAAGTATATTTTATGTTCCCAGGAAAGCATATCGTATTAAAAGTTCACACACTAAAAGTGAGCAATTCTATCCCTCTCGTAAGAAAACAACCACACAAAAAAAGTTAGCAATAACAATAACAAAAACACCAAAATCCTAGTAAAGTTTTACTGCTCGTTTCCAACTCCTTCCCTAATTGCTTTTATTTTTTTGTGCTCAACCTGCTTACTCACGTCAAACGTTATCAACTAGTACAGTTATGCCGTTTCAGTTCATTAAAACCTGCATCAAACTGATGCGTAATTGATGTAGCAATGTCTACTGTTTTTCTTGCGCCCTGTCTTCCAGATTTATTTATTTTTGAAGAAAAATATCCGTCTACGTTCCACTTCACTGTCACACATACTGTCTCTCTCGGTACAAAGTTCACTGTCAATTCGATAAAAAAAAGCGATGTGTCCTACTGTGTGCACACAAACCGTCTTTTAGCTGCGAAAACGTAAAGTGAGCGTGATGATGAGATAAGAAAAGATTCCAAATGGAGATCAGTTGGTTAGCCGTAGAGATCAACACTGGGAGGAAAAATAACAGCAGAAAAAAAGTGTGTTGGAATTGAAATGTAATGAATTTAGCACCGCAGTAGATCAGGATGATCGTGATTTGCTTTACGTTTGTTTGTGCTATTTTCCTTTACTTTCTTGTGTTGATATGCGGTAGGCAGGCATGTATAGGTACTATAGTAGGAGCTTAGTCAGTGGCACATCTGCTTTTCTCACTCTACTGTAATGTATGACCGTGCTCTGGAATTGGAACTTCTAATTTTTTCTATAGTGAGGGAATATACTTATTACGACTATTAGTAGTACTACCACCACCACCACTCGCTCACGCTATACATGTGGCTACCGTCATGCAAGGAAACGTTCTTGTTCACCAAGAGCCGCATCCAGAAACACATACACATGAATACCTAAAAGCTCTAATATAATTTGGTATACAACTCCATCCAAACGAGTAATAAAAGTTGCATGGGAGCGTAAGCAGGTATATACAAATGAAGACACATTTAGAGACTTGCTTTTGTAAGAAACACAAAACCCGTCATAACCTCTTTGTAGTGATACAATTCCCAAAGGAGAAAATGCTTTCAAAGCTTTCCATGTATTCACTTGATGTAAATACACTGTATAATGTGCTTACGTATGTCCGTCTGTAGTCGTCGTTGTTGGGTACATGTATTGAATGAACGATGTAAAAGGAAAACTAAAATAGACAACTCAAGTGCACATTTTCTTTCTTTTTGTTTCTCTCTCTCTCTCTCATTTGTAAGCGTGTAACCATTACTTATACATATATTTACTTTTAAGCCCATTCCACAAATTTAATAACAAAAGCATCTGAGCAACAAGCCCGCCCAAAGACCTTGAGAGAAATTATTATTCTAGAAAACTTGTTGTGTGTGGTTGCGGCGGATATGGAGAAATGCGTAGGCATTCGTTGATGAAGCGATGTGCATATGCAAATGCAAATTCATGAATTCCAAGTACACGGAAAAGTAAAAAAAAGTGATGAGTCTGAGTAAGTGAGAGGAAGTTATGCTCTGAATACAAAATGCTAGGCTGCTATTTAATATTGGCATTGGTAGTGTGTAACAAGCGCAAAGTAGGCTGTTCACATTCCATACTTGCACAAAAACGGTTCCGAGAGTGGTGTGGAAAGTGCATTACAAAACAGATTTATATCAAGTACCCATTTCATAGGAATGAGGATATCCGCAATTCATATTCACTTTGAAACTCTACTTATAAGGCATATATTCATTCCAGAATACCAGCACAGCAGAACTAGAAATATCTGGCGATTTGGCACTGGCAGATTGATCCACAATATGGTATAAAAACCTCGACTGGCAGAGAAGGACATTGTAAACCCGTAAATGTCTCCCATTCATTTTTGGCTATAATGGATTTTCCTCTATGCCAATGTGGCAATGGGAGGGCTTACTTTTTTGGAAGGATGAAACACAAAGAGAGACATGGAAAGAGAAAATGACAAAACTATACACACACACACCATTTGAAAAGAATGACAGGGAGGAGAGATTTTGTATGCAAATACAAAATTCAATTTCGTATTTAAATGTCGGTTTATTGAACCACTTCATACACTGGGGTATCGTTAATAAATCTTTTTTTGACTGATCTCGACATTTGTTAAGGTATCGGCTGTTGTTACACAAACGGGCTTCAAAAATAGAAAGTTCTATTTGTCAGACACATCGACATTGATATACCGATTTTACAAGGTCTGCAAGAAATCTAAATGGTGATTTATAGTATTCCGCAGTGAGACTTCACTATTCTGGAAGAAATTGAGCTGTTTTTGTTGCTGTAAGGTAATCGTCGTAGGTAATGTAAGCAGACAATAGAATAATGAGACAACTAAAAATAAAATAAAGTTGTTCTGCTGAACAGATTATATTAAGGTGTGCATGCAAATGTTTGTTTCCCTTTTGTGCACGGTAGTATAGGTTCAAATAACAAAGACCCACGACGATTGATACATATATAACCTACAACAATAATAACACAATGCCTGTTTGTATGATCTGCATTGCCGCCGCAGCGTAGTGTGCACACAATAATAATCAATGATATCTAAAACTTGATTTTATCTCACGTTCTCATGATACATCTGAAGGTAATAGTAATAAAATAAGTGTCATTTTTATTTTATTTTGTGGTTCAATTTTTGTGAACAAAATCTCCTTTCATGTGTGCGAGTCACTTTAGTTTTGGGTAAATATTATGCGATATTTGTGTCTTATTTTCCTGTACTGCCTAAATCCCTTCCTTTCTACCTATCTGTAAACGTGGTTTTGTCATTTTGCATAAATATGACTCGTTTCTTAATACTTCAAAATTCTCGTTTTCCTTGGACAAAAAGAAGTTATTAAAATATGACATTGCTCAAATGTGAATATGACGATAATTAACAATATCGCTTTCTTTTGTTGTTGCTGTTGTAGGGTGCATTTTCGTTTGAATGGGCACGTTAACATGTAAGTAAATACCCACTTATCTTTGTATTTTCTAGCCAATCCAATTAGGTATGTCATTATTACCAACGTATATGTACAATAAAGGTATGTATGTATGTGTAGTAATATTTAATAAGTTGAACTTTCAGTAAGATCAGTCATAAACATAACCAGCTTTCCTTTTCCATTAGTCTCACTTCAAAATGTAAAATAGGTACATATTTTTAAACATTGCCACCAATAATACTAATTACTTTTTCGCCAAGTCACTTGATAAATGAAGTGTCTTGTTCATCCTGAACTTTAGCAAC
>JAHZNB010000897.1:0-10191 GCA_027744295.1 Callyntrura guangdongensis | reverse complement strand
AGCGATTATCTTTTTTTATCTGTGTACATTAATGATCCCATTTGAGTTGCATTTCGTAAATGCTTGCTGAACATTTGCTCTTTTCATCCTTATAATTTATCATCACAAGGCTGTATTTTTTGAGAAAGCTGATTTGTTCGATAATGTTGTTATACGAGAAGCTTTTATAGTTGATAGTGTTGTTATTAGTGAGCCTGTTGTCGCGTGCTGCTTTGTTCCACCATCCCGGTAACAACCATCAATACTCCAGTGAGATGCTTTGGTAGTGCTTGTTTTTTTTACGGCGAAATGTAAATTAGGGACAAATGGCTCTCTTTTAAGTATCATCGTCAAGTATACTTTAGACTTTGAACTATTATTTTTCTTTGATATTTTTTTTCTTTCTTACGGCATTGTTAAATGCTGTTTTCTCAAGTGTAGTAAATGTTACCACTGTTTCAGGAAGCATCCCTCAAATAACGACAAAATAAGCTTTAGTAGAAATTGGATTGTAGTAAGACATTTAGACAGTTAGACACATGGGTTAACTGCCGCGATCAAAGGCAAGGATATTAATAATGAGAGCAAAATTAAGTTTTTATTTCTAGTATCGTTGACAAGTAATGTTTTACTGATCGAGTGTGTATGTATGTATTGTTCTATAAGTTGATTGTGTATATCATCGACGGGTGGACTGCCAAATAGATTTGTAAAGGGTTGAGTTGTTCTGTTCTGTATTCCACACTACATAATGGACAACCAATAATCTATTTCCACTTGAAGGCACCTATTATTCTCGCTGTGGAGTGGTATCGCTAACCAAATAATCCTTGGTATTATGTACTACCTTACATGGACAATGTTGTGCAATCCTATTACTAATTTTATTGTAATTTTCCTATTCTCGCTGAAAATTTCTATTAAAAAAACAAATCATAGTTGTTTTACTGATGATGTCAGTAGAAATGTGTTGTTGTGGAGATCTATGCACAATATTCACAATATGTATTTAGAGATGTATGCCATTTCTATTCAGAAATCCATATTCCCGTTAGAACTGGTAAAACGGTTGAAAATCGCTCCTCAATTTGATAAGTGTGTCAATTTTGTTACGGTCCATTTCTCCCAAGAGACCCTTCTTTTTAGGGTTCGCCCGTTTAAAGGGTTTGTTGGGTACGAGGCTGACGAGGCTCGCTTTTGGAGTATTGATAAAAAAACGTTTCTCAGCTCGGCAGGTAGATTCAAGTTGGCTAATTGAATTCGTATTTCATGTTAAACAGCAAATTTTTAAAGTTAATTTTGAATGGTTGATTACACCCTTACCGGAATCATACGTCGTACATTATTAAGAGAAAAAAATAATTGGCCCAGGGACCCAGGCTACATCTTTTCGTAGATACTCACCAACAATATGTGTGGAACCATAATATCTTGCTCCCTGGAAGTCAGTTTCCAGAATACACAGCGAAAATTATATGAAATTTCGGTCCTTTTCCCGTTAGAAACACGTCATGCATTTAATTTTCATTGTGTGGCGTTTCATTATATATGTAAACGTATGCACCCACCACCCATTTACATTTGTAATACCACCGACTAGTGACTATGCGAGCTCGATTGCACTTTTCTTTTTTTTTCCTCTCTTCTCTGCATCAAGTTTCCTTTCACATTGGCATTATCAATGCCCATCATCATCCCCATCAACAGCATTGTGGAACCATAATATCTTGCTCCCTGGAAGTCAGTTTCCAGAATACACAGCGAAAATTATATGAAATTTCGGTCCTTTTCCCGTTAGAAGCACGTCATGCATTTAATTTTCATTGTGTGGCGTTTCATTATATATGTAAACGTATGCACCCATCACCCATTTACATTTGTAATACCACTGACTAGTGACTATGTGAGCTCGATTGCACTTTTTTCCCCCTCTCTTCTCCGCATCAAGTTTCCTTTCACATTGGCATTATCAATGCCCATCATCATCCCCATCAACAGCAACAGACATGGATAAATCACTAACGTTGCAAATGTAGCGTGAAGAAAGCGTAAAATCTTTCATTGTCCTTTTTACCACACTACTTATAAGTACACACACATCGTGTCTTTCTATCCCTCAACTCTTTATATTTTGACAAATGTATCTGCTGAGCACACATACTTACCTACTTGATGAGCCAACCTTTATTGCGAAACAAATGCGCGATAAAGTGAGGGGAAATTGGAACAATGGACGTCGAAATCAGCGGAAATCCTTCTTTCTCATACGATTATTAGTATTGGTATTGGTGGATATTTTCCCTTCTATTTTTCCGCTCTTGTCGTGTAGTAACCTAAAAAAAACCACTGAGCGTACCCATTTACAAAATGCGTCGTGATGATTACCACCATCCAACCCCTTTCTCTTCATCGACTAGTTGGATCTAGCCATTTTCCAGGAATATTCAAAATGTATTGCCCTCTCGTATTCTGCGATTATTTTGGTAGGATTGACTTTGGATAAAATCATCTTGCCTCCGATTTCTCGTCGTTGTTGAAGAGAATAAATGGGAAATGAAATAATATTCCTAAAGGAGAATCTGATAAAAAAAATTGTTTCTCCTGTGGCAACTATAGACTGATTGTGCCACTTGTCATTTCCATTATGTTCTACCGTGAATCTCCTACTGAATAGCAAGGGTACTCATCACGAAGGATGGAGGCGTCTATAGAAAGATTAATAAACCTGATAAATTGATAATAATACAACTTACCTGTATAAAAACTATGCTGAATACTTTCTACTCTTCAGCTACCACCCTGGAGGTGGTGGTACTTAGGAAGTGTGTGAAAAGCGGAAATTATGTAGCGGTTTTGAAAGTGCTAAATAGGCAGAAAACTAATCTATTGATGGCCTCCGTCAACTTATCTATCCAACCGACGACGTAGTGTTTTCTGTAATTGTTAGAAGTAGAGTATTTTCATGTGATTGCAATACTAGGTTGGAATTTTTAATTACCACATTGGGTTTCTATAATAACCAACGTTGCTCGATTTACTTATTCCTTTTTAAACACAACTTTTCAGGTGTGGGATATACCGTGGCTCTAATTGCTTTCTACGTGGACTTTTACTACAACGTCATCATTGCCTGGGCCCTGCGGTTTTTGATTGCCTCCCTAACACTGGATCTGCCCTGGAAAGAATGTGGCAACCCGTGGAACACTGAAAACTGCTACGTACCACCACCTGTAAGTAAAAAAAAACTCGGACTCGGATTTGGGGCATCATTTCACCCTTCGCATTCACATGTACAGATAGCTTGCTCTCAACTGGCACCCTGGTTAAGAATTTTTTTTAAACCTGTTTCGTTGCAGAGGGACTCAGCACTACCTTATTGCAACATAACCTATGAAAATGGCACTGACAGCAACTGTTCAATGATCTCACCGGAAAATAAAAACCTTGCCAGCCCGGCGCACGAATATTTCTAGTAACAAGATAACAAAATGACAACATAATAAGCTACGAGCCTTGATTTTTTTTTAATTTTAGAAACATTTTCTTATAGCCGTTACATTCTAGAGACCAACAAGAGTACTGGACTTCATGACTTGGGTCATATCAAATGGGATCTCGCCCTTTGTCTTTTTGCCGTCTATGTAATCTGCTATTTTAGCTTGTGGAAAGGCATTTCCACGTCGGGAAAGGTCAATTTCTCCCTTTAACAATTTTTACAATTTATACACCCATAAAATTACGAGAATTCACAGGACTTTTTTATTTTTATTTTTATCGCATATGTCGTTGCGGTTCATTTTTTGTTGAACTTGTTGCTGTTTGTGACCTTTTCAGGTAGTTTGGTTTACAGCCTTGTTCCCGTATGTTGTCCTTACAATTCTTCTCATTCGTGGCATCACTCTCCCTGGAGCATTTACCGGCATTAAATACTACTTAAACCCGGACTTCAGTAAAATTGGCGATGCTGAGGTAAAACTGAATATTTAATTTTTTTCTGTGTGCTTTTTTCCATTTAAATCGTTCTCTCCAGAAGCTGGGCACATTGTGATCCAATTTAATGTGATAGATTTTGCGTGACCGTGTACAGACTTACAGCTTTGTAAAAAAGTAAAAACCGCTAAAAAATAAAATTTACACAATTTTCATCTTTGCCTGCGTGAAGCGCAACTTTGAGCGCAAAAGTTGGAGAAAATGCTTTAAAAAAATATAAAACAGGAGGTAAAATATTTCTTGTATTATTATGTGTGTCCGCCTTCATGCGCTATTCGTCCTATATGTAAAACAGCTACAGAGAAAATGTTTCCAGCAAAAGTCACACCTCAAAAATTCCATTATTCGGAAAAAAGAGAACCGACACATTTTCTTGGTCGTCGTCCTCATCTCCTTTTTTTAAAAAGAAATGCGACCCTGTCATGGAAGCAGTAAAAGAGCAGAGACAAGGAAAAAAGGATGAATGTCAAAGGAACAGAAGACGACGATATTTTTCCTTTTTCTCACCCTCTTTCTTTCTTTCCGTTCAACACATCTTTAATGGAGATTCCGTGTTCACCTTACTTACGTTTGAGTGAGATGAGAATGACTGATGACCGGGCGATGAGAAGGCATTCTTTTGCTGTTGTGCTTTTTGCTTGTGCTGGAATAGTAGCCAAGCTACTTCTAAAAAAATAAATCATTTCAGGGTAGTAGCCAAGGTGACAATGATGATGACGATATTGAAAAATAATAATGATTGTGTTTGGGTTTGCATACAATATCGAGATTTAGATCATCGTTTAATAGTAGAATTAGTAGTGGTAACGCGATCTTACATTTGGTTTTTTTACAGAAAAGAGCATTTGAAGAAATAAAGCGAGAGAAATGAGGCCAAGATTGTTTAAAAATGAGTATTTCGTCATCCGTTATATAATATTTTCTATCTTGTGTTCAGGTCTGGGTTGATGCTGCCACACAAGTATTCTTTTCCCTGGGCCCTGGTTTTGGTGTCCTGTTGTTTGCATACAATATCGAGATTTAGATCATCGTTTAATAGTAGAATTAGTAGTGGTAACGCGATCTTACATTTGGTTTTTTTTACAGAAAAGAGCAGTTGAAGAAATAAAGCGAGAGAAATGAGGCCAAGATTGTTTAAAAATGAGTATTTCGTCATTCGTTATATAATATTTTCTATCTTGTGTTCAGGTCTGGGTTGATGCTGCCACACAAGTATTCTTTTCCCTGGGCCCTGGTTTTGGTGTCCTGTTGGCATTTGCGTCTTACAATAAATTTAACAACAATGTTTACAAGTACGAGTGTATGTTATACAAAAAATGAGAATTATTTGGTGGGGGAGATCCTTAAACTAGTTACTAGCACATGTTGATTTTTTCCGTCTTTTGCTTCCCGTCTCTCAACCACTTCTTTTGGTAGAGATGCACTATTTACGAGTTGTATCAACTCTGCAACAAGTTTCATCGCTGGTTTTGTCGTCTTCTCGGTGCTTGGCTACATGGCAGAAAAAAACCAAAAGGATATCAAGGTAAGCTAATTGAAGCATAAAATGAAATCAGGCTAGTAGAAAAAAATGCTAATACAAGAGTCAAGGCAGGGTAAACGTTCCCTTGTATTCAGTTTCAATAACATTCATGAAATTCAATTTTCCATTTTCCAAAACAATATGTATTGGAAAACTGAGTTTGAATGAAGGAAGGAAGAATATTTTGGTTTCTAAAATGTTCCTGCTTTGGAAGCATAGACTATAAATCGATCGACAAGAATCGACGCAGATACTAACGTCTTTAAGTAAATTACATAAACATTATTTTACTTTGACATCCTTGAAGAATTTTGATAAGTCAAATTTGACTATCAAATATTGTTGTCATATAGTTGCCATGTTCAAATGTAAAGTAACCCCTAGGAACTGATTTCACATGATACTCGAACTGATATTACATGAACTGATACATGAACATAATACCAGACAAAGTTATCTATTGCTGAAAACAAAACTTCAAAAATTATTTTCCTTACAAAGTTATCGCGTCAATAACGGTCTGACGGACAGACATGGTTCGGTTAAATTAATCGATTCCACACAACAGTGACCATGCATTTGTCACCATTGCTATTTGGGAGATTACAATATGCGTACCTACATTGCCCATACGTTATTTCATTTGTGTCGTCATTTTCGCCACTGACCGAATAAATCTTTCCTTTCCTCCTTCACCATCTGTAATCTGTACAATTAAATAGCTCTAGGGCAGAAATAAGAAAAAAACGACTGAACGAAAGCAGGGAATAGCAAACAGTCGAAAAAATCCAATATTCCCAACAAAATCTCTCACTATTTTGCTCCCTCATCAACTTTCTTTCATCTCTTTCCTCTTACTGCTCTTCCTGGACAACACACACAGGATGTTGCTCGTGAGGGTCCCGGTCTTGTCTTTGTCGTCTACCCCGAGGCTATTTCTACCATGTGGGGCTCCACATTCTGGGCAATCTGTTTCTTCATGATGCTCCTCACTTTAGGATTGGATAGCTCTGTAAGTGTGTCCTCTTGTCTTACTACATACCTCTAAAAGTGTATTTGCTGCAGTTTTTTTAGGTGCACTTGACCCTAGCATCGATCTTCCTCCCCCTATTCAAACTTATCCATTTTATACCCATGTATCCCAACAGTTGACCCATTGTGTACTTTTGTCCTCTCAATTTTTTTTTCTGTGTTTATTTTTCCTTCTTGTACTTGCCTCACTCTGCTGTACTGGCTATGGTTAATGATGACGACGACGCTGATTATAAGCTAATAGGATTAAAAAAAGAAACTACACCGCCATTTGATATATTTCCTTCTTTCCATCCATTTCGGCAAAATGATGAGCCAGGAAAATGAGCAATATTGATAACTATGATAGCATATTATAAAACGATGAGAGCTGTTACAGGAGAAGCATTACGATTTACGATTGCCGTTTTTTGCTTACTTTGTTTTGTTGTTACATGCTTGCATAGGCCGCGATTCCAAAAAAATTGTTTGACGAGCTTGTACGAAACTGAAAAGAATTATTCTAGAACGAGTGAATGAATAAATAAAATGAAGAGGGAAAAATGTAAACATTTTCTAGGTTGTTAGAATATCGTTTCTTTTCCTTCGCTCCCCCCACCAGAAAAACTTGACAGCAGCAATGATTTTCTATTTTTGAAATTTTCACTTTTGACATTTACACTTCCCGCTATTTTCGCGCATTGCCATTAGAAAGGCTCGTTAAAGTTGTATTTAATTTCTCTCTCGGTGTTATGTAGTAAAGCTTGTTTGAATGCCGACGCAGATATTATGTTGCTCATCACATCACCACTGGGAGTAATATTGAGTGTAACAGCAACAAAAACTGTTTTTATTACCCGCTTTTTTTACTCTGATGTATTTTGTGCGTTTCTCTGCTTCCTATCAAAAAAGGAATCGACCGGGTGAGTGCAGACATTCGAGAAATGATGGGTTTTTACCCGGGCATTTACTGGCGAGTATGTTGGCGATTCATTGCACCACTATTTATCTTGGTAGGTATATTGCACTCAAAGGATTATTATCATAACATTTACAAGTACTAGTATCAAATTACCTGTAGTACTACTTTAAACTGTAATGTTTAATGGGGATAACAATGGGGATCTGCTTCTCTCTCCCTTTCTCTGTATGTGTGACTCATGCAGTTCATCATCGGATTTGACCTCTTTAACAATACCACCACGGAATTCAAAATTTTTGATTACGTTTATCCCCAATGGTCAATTATATTGGGGTGGTGCATCACTTGTTCTAGTATTGCTTGGATCGTCGGCATGGCTCTTTACAAAATCCTCGTCACAAAGGGAACCTTGCGCCAGGTTTGACAAAAAAAATTTCTTACCGCTTTCCTACATTTACAAAAATATTTCAGGACAGCAGCTGCAACAGCAGCAGCACTTATAAAATTTATGTTTTATTTTCTTCCTCGACGTTAAAACTTGTTTTGTTGGGTTACATAAATTTAAAAGCTTTTGTACATGAAAAAAAGAAGATTTTATGGCGAAAACGATTTTACAATTATTGGAACTTTATGTACACATTATCCACTACTTCAACAGTCACCAGTGCATATTTTTAGCACCTAATCTAATTTTTTTTGCAGCGATTGAAAATTCTGACAACCCCATGGCGGGATCAAGTTCAACAAATTTCCTCCCTCAACGGGATTCAAGCTGAAACGACCCATGTCAAGAGTAACATTACAGGGGAGCCTGTTTAGAACGGAGATTAGCAAGCAGGGAAAATAAAGAAAAACGTATATTTGAATCTCTACATGGAACATAATTGATATAATACTTTACATGTATGTAGTGCTATGCATATATCTAACCTAAATATAGAATAACCCATTTCACCAATTAACATAGAGATGTTTATGCAAAATACCAAGGCGGTTCGCACATATGTAATATGGCAAACACAGACACACTAAACAGCATTTTTATTACCTCTCTCGTTCGCCTGTAAAACGAAGGAGTCTTGTTTCATCGTTTCCTAAAAAAATGTTGTTGATTTAACTGAAATGAACTTGATCCCTGTTTCCCTCCCAACTCCCAGTGCAGTAGTAAGTAGCCGTTTTGTTTCTCTCTCTCTCTCTCTCAGTCGTACAACAACAAAATCAGCAGATACATCCACTTGAGTGCTGAGAGGGTTCTTCTAAAACACCAGATATTTGTTAGACTAGTGTAATATTTTAAAAAGAAGCCAGAGATAAATGTAGAAAAGGTTGGGTGTGGGTGTGTTCAAGCACCTGGGATTAGGAATTAGTACACTCTCTGTGTACATTATTGTTGGTACACTGTCATCAGCAGCAATGTGTGCGCAAAGTAGACAAGGAATTCGAATATTGATTTTATGTCGACAGAGACCATTAAATATGGTAGTAAGGAAACCAATCATAAAAATATTAATAAAGTTTTGGAATATTGGAACGCTGCTAATGCGTGGTCTTGTGTTACGTACTCTTGATGTTCATTCAGAAGATGAAATGGAATTGTGCATTGAGGATTATGCATATCTACATCTATATATAGGATTTAGATATGTGGATTATATGTAATTGCGAAATTCTTGTGTTAAGTACTCTTGATGTTCATTCAGAAGATGAAATGGAATTGTGCATTGAGGATTATGCATATCTACATCTATATATAGGATTTAGATATGTGGATTATATGTAATTGCGAAATGTCATAATTATTTTAAAACATAATCAACAAATGCTACTTAACATTTACTGTCGTTACTTGTGAGTTACAAGTTATAAGTTACTAGTACAAAAGTTGTAAAGCACGGCTCGGTCTCTGTGTCTCACTGGCTGTATGACGCCATAATATTATCAAACTAAAACGCAATTTGTCTGCTGTAAAATAAACACTATCAAGAAAACAAGAAAAGCTGTGCTATTATTACGACAAAAAGTTAACATGTTGTTGTTTCTTTATTGCAATAAGGATTAGCTAGATTAGGAATACAATATGACTCCTAATGAATAAATGGTCTGCGCGTAAAAGTGCAAAGCATACAAAAATGTGTCTGTAACTACGTGGCAAATTAGCGCAATACTACCGCAATTTGAATTTAATATCAGCGGAAGTACAAAAATGCTAATTTAATTAAGAAAATATATATGTTATTGAATTATTATAATAATTTGAGTATACGATGCTGCTGGTTGAAGAACGGTTGCATATACTGTACTCAGTAGCCACCATCCATTTGTAGGTTTAATGGATTTAAAAGCTGTAAAAATTTCAAGAGGATTCTCTCTGTAGTTATGTTTAAATACATGTAGAAAATATATAAGATATAGTGCTAATGAACTTAAAGTTAACTGGGATATAGCAATTATATAAATTAAACTGACTTGAGTGGTGATGGCTTGTAGAAAGTTGCTAAAAATGCATATTCTTTAGAAATATTTTATTGACCTTCTCAAAAAATTGGAAAGAAGTACTGGAGTGATCATTTCTAGCGCATTTTTTGTCTTTGTTTTTCATTTATTCTGTTGCTTGTGAGCTGATTCAATAATAGGTAGTGTGTATGATAATTGGAAGTCTTGTGTGTGTGTAGAGATAAACTATATAACCAGTCATTTAATCTTAAGCATATTTAGTCTCACCGAGATCACTGTAGTACCAAACTAGATATAGACATTTATTAGTACA
>JAHZNB010000896.1:0-22920 GCA_027744295.1 Callyntrura guangdongensis | reverse complement strand
TCTACATCATTTACAGGATACACTAGTACCCCGATAAACACGCCGTCATTCTCAATGACGGATAATGGACAATATGACTTACACAGGGAGACAGCGGATATTGAAAATTATGAATCCACATCACCGAATATGTTCATGCCTAACTCAGGTTTAAATGCTGACCCTTCGAAAATGGTAAGAATTGATCTTGCCCGTTTCTTCAATCATGTTGCGAAAACTGGATTTCGAGAAGATCCCTGGAAAATAAAAAGAAGTCAGGAAATTAGTCCAAGTCCCCCTGAAATGTCATTTCAAATCAAATTCCTGCTAGCTGGGATGGAAAAACTTTGTAAGGACTATGGGGAAGGTTTGTTGAACGTAAACCAAATGGTAAAACTCATTCAAAAATGCCTAAATGTCTTCAGCCGCATCATGAAAAAGGTAGAACTTCCAGTCAACCACAGACAAGCTTTAGCATCCCAAGTACAGCGACTTAAAATTGAACATATGAATGAAAATGGACTCAACGATATAAATGACGATCACTCGACAGTTTTTGACAATAACAAAAATGGTATATCTGTTCAACTGGACATTGATAGTATGCACGAAGATGAAGAAGTGACAGAAAATCCTGATATGGGGAATAGATTTACACCTTCGCAAGTTATATCTCTTCAAGAAACTTCGATGGGTCTGGAGCCACCACAACACCCAGCACAAGGAAGTAGGCCAGTCATGGGTCACAGTGTACAATAATGGTACAGTTTTAGTCCCAAGAACTGTTACTGAGCGAATCATAGATTCTCATGGAAATGAATTAGAAAAACGTACTAACGACACGACTTCTACTGCTTTTCAAAATGTCTCGACCAACTATTACGACGACTTACATCATTCCCAGTACAACCAACCAATTTTCCCCCAAGGCTTTGAAAATATGAACACTAACGTTGCATTATATTCCAATAGGAATACTTCTTTGGTAGATTTAACAGAAACTGAATAACGCCATGGCATGCAAACTACAAACTACGTTAGGTTCACACGTGAAATTCTTATTATAAGTTACAAACCGTTCAATTCAATTTGTCACTCAAGATTTCCCTTTTTAGTGCTACTGGATTTTATCAGAGCATAATATTACTTGCCATATAGTACAATACCTTCTTAATCAACTTATTTATTAATTACTTAATTATGTGTTGATGAAAAAAATTTTACAAAGAAATATTTGTATGCCAATTTGCCAAATGCAATACATTATTTAGCAAATATCCTGTTCTGACTGATGTTGTAAAAAGAAACATAATTTCTTGTTCTACTTGGTATTTAATGTCAGTTTTAACTAACATACAATTAGCTTGTTATCGTATTAGGAGTACTGTGAATCCACATGAAACTATTTTTCCTCCATGCAATGTGGTAGGTCGGTGATGATATGAGGACTTGGTAATCCATTAACGTCATCTTGAAGGATTTTACACAGCTCACTTCTCTCATTTAAATGACAATGAACACTATTCTAAGCCTGGTTTAATAGTGTGATGTGGTTCAATCTTCAATCATCAACTCACAATCATCATCTTTGCCACAGTTCAGGCACGCAGGTATCTCGTCTTGACTATGTTCACTATTTAGTGTGTGTGCTATTATATAGGTACTATAGCTACATATAAACATATTTATTTAGAAACAAATGCCTATAAATTATTATTAGTTAAATTTTAAAGATGTCAACACCAGTTTCTGTTCGGATGTCATTCCGTCTCTCCAACCTTGAAAAAAGAAAAGTGTACCATATACTACATTTGTTATTTTGTTCAATTTACAACCTGCGATGTTACTATTTACACATACTTACTACCTATCAATTATTATTTTGTATTAACTACTTTACATAGCTTTTGTTGTAATCATTTGTTTTGTTACATGTCGTTTAGTGTTATATCGATAATTTTACATAGTTGTATCAATCGTTACGTTATTTATCAACAATATATTTTGCAGCTTTAACATATCAAAAATCAACTCCACGGTTGTTGCACAATAATGTCTCCAATCATTACTTTGCTTTACATTACATTTATGTCCTCCTAAACTAAACCATCCGAAACCTTCCCCCGCTGTTATTTTGCTTTCCAACGCCAATCACTGTTCTATTATTCAGCACCCAAATAATCCATATCCCATATTGTATTAAATGTCTCTGATCATGTACAACTAGTTGATTCATAGACGTTATTTCTGACAGAATAACTATTGACCAGAATTATGTCAGCCACCTTGCATTCTTTCATATACGCTATCTCTAACATAATAGCCCCTAACACCCAAAATTTAAATGAACAAACCTCGGCATATTTAGTAACTCACAACTGCATAACTGCATTCATACAACGAACAAAAACGTTGTCTGTCAAAAAAGTAAAATAAAGGGTTAAAGGATAGTCGTGGAAGGAAACTGGTAAGTTAAGTTAGTCTTGCATAATTTGCATTTTCCAGAATAATGCATCATCATCAAGAGCAGCTAGCCTCTCCAGATTGAACAAAAGCCGATAGAAACTAAAAACGAGTTGACGTAGAAACGATGAACAACACAAACCTTGCATAAGGAATACGGTAAATGTTGCTGCTTGCACTTTTGTCCAAAGCTACAACTGCTGCTGCTGCTGTGATTCACTTTCTTCCATTTCCATCTCTTCTACCGATACTACTTCTGCTTCTCGCCTTGTTTTTGTGCCTTCCTCAATGAAACAGTCTTCTGAGAGAAGTTTTCTTGTGTTTTTTTTTACATTTTCCGTCTGTTTCTTCTTTCTCATCTCATTGCAGTTATATGGGTGTTTTTCTAGCTGGCCTTCCTTTGTGGTGATCTCGTTATTTAACAAACGATTTTAAAGACATACACCTATCCCATCAATAATATACTACGTTCATAAATTGTTGGTCGTCGCCTTCTTCCATATTTTCTATCAATAGAGTCACATAATTTATGTTGTGAAAGAATATTATATAATGGGCAAGAGCCATTGAGTCAACTATCAGGATTAACGTATAACGGAAGATTGATAATTGAAGTAATTTCGCTTGTGGTGTTAATAGGGTACATGGAAGTTGGAAAAAGTAAGGATGACGACCTAATTACTTCAATTAATTATTATGGTGTGTTGGTTGCATTGGCCGTAGGTATCCCGGATAATTTGCGAATTATTAGTCAGATCTATACTCAGATAGATAGGGGAAGTGCAAAGGTTATTGCTGCAGTTTGAATATTATTATAGATGGGCGATTTAGTGCTTCGACAATAACTAAATGATTATTTATCATAATTCATTATTTTGTACGGATAGGAAAGAGTGATTGAGTTCTCAGTATATATCATATCGCAAGATTAATTTTTGTTTGGATGCTAGCAACAATATAGGCATTTCAATGAAAATTAGTCATTACGCCATTTTTATCATTTTATGGCTTTCTACAAGGTCAACGGTGCGTAAATTGTAAAGTTATTTATATTTGTTCTTAGTTTAATACAAGTGACAAGCAGCTATAGCTATAATAAAAAAAAGGGTAATAAAATTTAATTGGCTTTCTGAGGAAATCTATGTGTTGGTTTATATGGAGTAAGTTGCAGCTTTGTGCTCAGCAGCTATTGGCAGTTACAGTTATATTTTAGGTGCAGTTATATATCGAAAGCAAAGTATTGGTCAGATAGTAGTGGCTTTAGAAACGGAGCTAAAGTATAATAATAAAAGAAATCTCCAACAAGGTAGTTGATTATGATTATAATACATAAAATGTGAAAATTTAATTAAATATTTTAATTGTATGGAATATGGTCTTGACTATATTGTAACTCTATGAAAATTTTATAAGCATAGACGCAATTTTATATACCCTAACTTGTATGCACGATAAAACGTTTAATATACTGTCTTTGTATATTTAGTACTTAATGATGGAAAGCACAAGTGACCAACAAGTACCCGGTTGTTCCAAGGGTTCAGCAGTAATAGTTGATAGCCTGGATAACTCCACAGATAGTAATGCTACAGTGATAGAAAAGGATAGTACTCCACCTCATAACATCATTATAAAATGGAGTGGAAAAGAGCACGAGATAGAAGATATCAATGGGCTTAAGACTGTTCGTGATCTCAAGCTGGCAATTCAGTCAAAAACTGGTGTCCAGGCAGATAGGCAGAAGTTGCTAAATTTAACATTTAAGGGTGAACTTAAACCTACTTATTCACTAAAGATATACTTCTAATCTATACGTTACGGGAGACTTGAGCGACCATTTAAATTTTACAAAATCAATAAAAAGTCAAGCATGCCGACCATTGTTGGTGCGACGGAATACAGTAAATCTCAGTATTAATACATAATAGATCAGAACAACAGGCAATCGTAAATATTTGTCGTTATTGACTTGTTTTAGTTCTGAATGGCCTCAGTAACGAAAGTGACCTTTTCTAGCCAGAATTGATCAGTTTGTTGTGTTTGTACAGTTCAGACTTTTTGTACAAATATACAAAGAAACGGCAAATAAAAGAAAGCTAGTGTTGTGAACGCTTTAATATGCCTTTTAAGTGCCACATTATTGATAAGTGATACATGATAGTAAGTAGGGGAAGGGAGTTTAAAAATTTCATATAAATATTAAAATTACGCATTTAGCCATATGTGGGCGCAAGTACAAAGGTTCACGGTCACGAGACATAGACACACAGGGTGGGCTGATTTTACCATAAGCTTAGCATTGGTCGTTCAGGTCTCCATGGCTTGCAGGTATCCTTAACATGAAATTTATAATTTATTTAAACAGGAAAACTAGCCCAAGATGATTGCATTTTGGCAAATATTTCACTCAAACCTGGCCAGAAGTTAATGATGATGGGGTCCTTAGAAAAGGATATTCAGAGTGTTGATGTACCTCCAGAAGAGAGACCTGATGTTAATAACGATTTGGATATTCCAGACGACGATGATGATGCGCTTGACAACCGGGAAGTTTATCTTAATAAAATAGCCCGACGAATCAAGGAGTACAAGATTAATGAATTGAATCCTCCTCGTCCTGATAAAAAGCTGTTGGTATTAGATATCGACTACACTCTTTTTGATCATCGTACAACAGCAGAAACGCCAGTGGAACTAATGCGACCGTTTCTGCATGAATTTCTCACCTGTGCTTATGACGTACTTGAAATTACTAAATTAAATATTATAGAAAATCATTTAATTTGTTTCACCAAAGGCATTAAGATAATGATTTTTGGTGTACTTCTTTTATTTAAATGAAGCATCTAAAGTAAAAAATAAGAATGTATGATAAGGCTAAATTTTGAAGTACCTTTTAGCTGTCATGATAAAAGTATTTAAAACATAGTATTTCTGCGATATACTCCATGACTCAAGCGTATAGGTTTTTAGAGATATCAATGGTAGATAAAGTAGTTTGCTGTCTTAAGATCCCATGTTCTATGGGCTGTCGTTGGGGCGCCATTTGTAAGTCATGTCTCTCATCGATTCCAACAGTCATTAGCTTATTTGAAAGCTCATGAAAATTATGAGTACGAAAGTAGTGACCTTTAGTCATAAAGGGGTCACGAATAACCAGTGAACAAAGCTTCCAGTGATACAATTTAGGTATATTTATATAACCACCGTATTCCAGTGTGGTGACCCTATCGATGTTGACATTTTGAGTTAATATTTCATTAGCTGATATAGAGTGTTTTATGGTGGCACTGAAATAGTAGCCTCTAGCCAGGGAGATTAACGGTTGGCTGTATGCATTTTCTTTAAAACTGACTAGTTTCCAGCCGTTCTTTAAGCACCGTCATTCCATAAACTATTAAAATAGTAACCAAAGATAAATGTCACATCAATATATCAATATGGCAACTGAAACGGAGAGGTTCGATAAATGCTATGCATCGCTGGAAACTTTGACCACTGGTCATTGACGATTAAGACACATAAGTACATAGGATCACAAGACAACAAATTATTTCAATTCTTGGTATCTTCAAAAGTTTTAACTCTTAGGTTATGGTGTAAGCTACAGAAATGTTCTTTATCATAATAGCTAATACTTTTTTTTAAAAAAAAACCGCTTATCGCACATCCTCATTTTAAATCTGAAGTGAGCTGTATTTTCAACTACATAACGTAATTGTGCATTTCAGGTGAAACCGCTGGGCGTAATCTGGGGGCAGTTTTCTCAGTATTCCGCTAAAAATACTATTATGATTGATGATTTAAGACGAAATTTTTTAATGAATCCCCAATCTGGTCTTCGAATCCGACCGTTCCGGTCAGCCCACCTTAATCGACACTCTGATTGTGAATTGCTAAAGGTAGGAAGCTACCTTCGAAAAATCGCCAAGGTAGATGATTTCTCCATTCTAAATCATCGTAAATGGGAAAGTTATGGAGGGAAATCTCATTCACATTCCAGTAAGCATCGACGATCCCATCACAACTCAAATACTAGCCCAGAAGCAAAAAAATGATTTATTAGTTAAAAGTAACTGAACGCTGTTCAAGGGGTAATGTCATAATATGTTTGTCAGGATTGTTAATTGTGGTTTTAGATGATATTATCATTAGATAATTACCTATTTATTTCCTAAGTAGGTAACACATGCATTTTAGATGTTAAATATTACGTAGTTACATAAATACTCCGAGTGTGTGAGCACCGAGTACTGCTTGCATTGTACATACCTCATAACTGCATAAAAACCGCAGGCTGTTAGTACAGAACTACAAACAAACTATACCTAATTAAAATATTATTGAATTAAAACTATATTTTGCTTTTATATGACCATAAACGAAATATAAAAATTGAGTTACTAAATAAAACATCAGAAACCTATAAGCAGTGTAAGGACTTGACTTTTCACAATGTGCTGTGTATCTATTGTATTTTAGTGCTTAAAAAGTAGAAATGCAAGAGATTATGAACTGCAATACTGCGAACATTGTTATTATTTATTATTTGCCCATTAGTTCACCTTGTGCAGTACTTAAGTTCCCAACAGCAAATGAACGTTAACTACAACAATAATGGAAACTTAATACGCACTTGTTCATTTTTAGTACAAACAACCGACAACTAAACTTCGCTGGGTCTGTATACGTACTTTCAATAGTATCTATACAAGTAAGGCACATATGCCTCCAAACCAGTGTATTAATGGTTCGATCACGTGTATTGTAAACTCTGTCAGTGTACCCAGGCCCTCAATATTCTAAGGCAATGCCTTTCAGTAAGTTTTTAGTACGAAAATGCAGTAATGCAATATACAAGAATTTCAATGCTGTTAAATTTAAAAATCTATGCATGCAATGAGTACGAGTATATTATGGGAATCGGTCGTTACATTTGTCATTGAAGGCAAATATATTTAATATTTAATTCCTTTACTCAGCCGCTGATCACCTTTAACTTATATCTTATATGTAGGCCCTCCTGTTTTATTTTATAATCTTCTGGTAAAAGGCTCGAAATTTGCGATTGCCTGGCCTGAACCTTGCAACTAGTGTTTGAAAAATGAGTTGCGGCCTTATTGAGTCTTGGCTTGATCAGTAACTATCGGGATATTGAAGTTTCTCATAAGGCCTCAATAACTCTCGATAAGTCAACACGAATTTTTTAGTACTTTTATTTATAAATATTATATCCCATATTTTACTATCATACACTCACATTAATGAAAATAGACGCGTTGGTTACAAGCAGCAGAATCTGATTTATCAAAGTCACCTAAAAAATGAAACCTACAGGCAAAGTAGGACTCCCAAAAACTAATTCAGAGGTTAAGTATAAAATCTGTATTCTAAATGCCGATAAGTACAGAATGTCAGCTTTGTACCCCTAAGTGAGCCCCTTTGCCTAAACATTCTACATTGAACGAAATTAAGTACGTAAGTACTATTTTAAATCCCTTTTATATAAATATTTGCCGTCATCTTTTTTTGTCTTGATAATTAAAAAAATATTTGGCCGTGGATATTGCAATTTTAGTTGGAAAAATCAAAAGCTGCGCTTGAAATCTATAAGTAAGTGGATTCAAATTAGTTTAGTATGTTTTGTCAGCAAGATACTACACACGTTTAAGTTCTGTGTGCATCATGTGCACTGACATACTACAATGAGACCTGAAGAAAAAACATGGTAACGGGAAGCTTCGGGAATGCCTTATTGAGCATTTTCTTATTGAGAAATAAATGAGTGCCTATTGAAGCCTCATTTTGCAAACACTACTTGCAACCTACCCTTGGAACAGCTAGCTTTAGATAACACAAAAACTATAAGCCACAACACCTAAGAATAGGGAAGCTAATTGTGTTTACGTAGAGGGAGTGGTGCTAGTCCTGTATTAAATATTTTTTCTTGATATGCAATTCTAACGACTAGTATGCATATGAATGAGTTGTTATACAAAATAAGATTTTTTGCTATTGTATTTCAAAGTCCTCCATTAAAGTTTGTTTTCATCGCTGCATAGTTGCATCGCAGTAACGCAGGCAGCGTTTGCCATATTGTATTACTCATGATTTTTGTGTGAACATTGTGTAGCTAAATTGCATGCAAGTTCAATTGAATAGTTACTTGCAACAGCAGAAACTCGTGCACATTTTAAAATATAAGTGAAACAGCATGCCTTACAATATTGTGTAAGTGGTACGGAATGCAGTGACAATTCAGAAAATTAGCACAGCTGTCTCCAGCATATTTAGAAGAATTTTTTAATTACATAGTAATGGATATTATGATATAACATATATAGGATTTTACAATTTTCATAGTTTTCGAACATAGAATATTCTCATCTTATTTTTATAGTAATGTCGTTATAAGCTGTTTAATGCAATTTATGAGCATTAAAGAATCCTACAAGAAGCTACATTTTGCAAGCTTAACTACTAAAACTTTGCTTTTACGGTCAGGCTGTTCTCTAAATCTTAACTTCATCAATTAAATTGATAAAATTATGTCCTACTAAGATTAAGTCCACTAAATCCAATTGCTGACGGACGCCCTTATGGCATGTTTAAAATAGGTAGAAGCTAACGATGTAGAGCAATGCCCAAAACGAAAAACATGGTTTTTAAACCTACACGTAGATTTACTAGTTTTATTTTTAAAAATAAAAGCAACTAGATCAAGTACGACGAGCTAACTACGAGACAATCATTGCAACGTTCTCTTATCTTCCCAGTTCTTCTGCAACTTTATCAAAATCCAAAATATTTTGATTACCATAGACAATAATTACTTATCGCAATTCTAATGAAAAACGCAAATAAATTTTTGGAGGAGATATATTATGGTGAATGCAGAAAACGTTTAAAAGATTTTGCAGAGACGGCATTCGAAATGTTAAAATATAACTAGTGAATCAACTAAAATGACAGAACAAGTCAGTAAATTTTATGTCATGCACACAGCTTTTGTTGTCCTATGGTTACTGATTCGCAGCAATCGGTTCATTTGCTCCAGCATTCATGTCGAGTACTTCATCTTCACGTTCATCCATAGGGGTGGCATCATTGTTGTCAACTTCAGTCAATCCGTCAACCATTGATTCGTCACTTACTAGGTCATTTCCAACGGAATTTATTTGATCGCGAGCCGTTATGGTTTTCTTAATGGTAATATCAGTGTTACGCAATCCATCCAACGCATTTCCCTTGGATAATCCTCCGTTACCTACGGCTGTTGCAGTAGTAGCAGGGGGGAAATCAGCAGGTCTTCTTTTAGGCAAGACAACAAATTTCTTATTTCCAATAGAGCATACGCTTTGTGGATAGCGTTTGACAATAGAGATTGTTCTGTCTTGAGTTGTGCCTTGCACTACAGAAGCTGATTTAGTAACAACTGGAGTTCCAGGATTGAGTCTCAAATTTGTAGGGTTTTGAGTATGGGGTGGAGGAATGGCTTTTTTAAATGTTCGTCCGCTTAAAGAAGGCGGCGGCACTGTTAACCTAAATGCATTAGATTTCATTAGATTTGGGACAGTTGGCATTGCTGCCTGTCTTGGTTTTGTGCCTCCAGCCATTAATGGCAACGCAATTTTTCCAGACATTGCCTTTGGAGCGCCCATAGGTTGTAAATTAGGTACGGGTGGAGCCCCTGGTATTCTAGGCAAAGAAGTTATTGTTAAATTCTTCGCTATTTGTGGCATGGGCCTGTTAGGGGGGACGCTAGGAGGTCTCCCTCTGCCGCGCTTAACTATTTGTGGATGACCTCCCATCATTGGAATCGGACTTTCCGAAACAATCATTCTGTGACCAGAGTGCATTTGTGCTGACGGAGATCTTCCAGGAGGCGGGGGCATACCCCTGCTTCGTATCATTCCACGTGCTACTCCTACTGATGATGGAATTGTTTTATGAGGTAACCTTGTGAGAGCTTCCTTTGCAGCTAACGTAACAGTAACTTCCCGTGTTGCTGCTGGTCCCCGAAGTATACCACCATGGGGAATGGGTGCAAGTCCTGGTGGGGATCGTTTCGTTGCGACGCCAGCGTTGATCCTGGTCTTATGAGAATTCACTGGATTTGGAGCGGCACCAGAGGTGTTCTTTTGCTCTGTGGTACAGTTCTGAACAAGCAAAAAACATTACGGTCCTTAGAGCAAATATTTTCATTGTTCCGTTATTATTGTGAAAATGTAGACATAAATTTCATTTTAAAAAATAAGTCTTTCATTTACGTACAGTGCAAAGATATTTGTTAAACGCCAAGTTTGGTGGAAGTCCTAAGCATTCAGCGTGGAATAAACACAGACAACGAATGCATTGAAGATTGGGCACTGCTCCATCCATCCCTGGACATCTAATAGAACAAGGGATCACGGTGCCCCCACCACGTTTGGAACTACCTGCAACATTTCCTTGTTGTTCCTCCTGGTTAAGTGCCGCTTGTGCTGCCTTTTGAGCCAATTGCTTTTGACTTTCAACAAGCTGATGCATATTTTCCACGTCAATTCTGCACCACCCCCGATTTTAATAAGTTACACATTAATATTATTTTAACAAATCAGTAAGTAATCATGAACTAACCAAGATTTCCCCACACAGACTATTTTTATTTGTTTTTCGGTAAATCTCAAAATCTGTGTAACCATTTCTAACCCTATACATTTAAGTCCTTGAGTTATTGTAATAAGATTAATTAACTACCTTATTAAATATTGTGAAGTCACTTTGAAGTGAATGAAGTGGTCTTGTCTTGTCATGTTTGAAATAAAGTGAAAGCAGGAGGGTGATACTTTATTCCCTATAATACGGACGAATAGATAATTTGTTACCTTTTCATACTCTGGAAACGATGCTTAGAGTTGGATTATCAAACTTTCAAGCCACACATTTACATTTGCATATTTACTCCTTGATTGGGCCTCATTACCGATATAATGAGGCTCGATAAAGGTGAAACTATGCAGATTGAAAGCTTGCCGATTCAAATCTAAAAATCGATTCGAGAGTACTCAGTAATATACACAGAACAGAGTGGTACAAATAGTATTGATAGCTACAATAATGGCAAACACGATGAAAATTAGTGCCACTACTCTTGTAACCCTGGACATTTCAAAAATGATGTCACACCAACCATTGTGAATTAGCAAGCTGGAAAATTTAAAATTAGTAGAAAAAAATAAAAATTTAACGTTCATGTTATAGCAATTTTTGATAGCCTAAACTTGTCATCCATTGACTGAGAGATAACAAAGGTGGTCCAACTTTCATTCAACATAATGTGTTATCCTTTTAGCTATCAATAAAGTTTGCATCACCGTGTTCTGTGAGTACTGTAAACACAAAGTTTTGTTTTTAACATCGCCTAAAATTGGTTCCTAGATACATTATGTTTCAATACACAATGTCTATTTAGCGACTAGCTTATAACTGCAGTCTTGTCAAATATTATATGCATATTATATAAATACAATAAATAAGGAGGGAGGATTTTTAGTTTCTTCATGTAAATCAATCATTTATATTTTATTATTTAGCAGTACTAACAACATTGATGATTGGAACCTGGCTTCTGGAAAGTAAATGCTTTACAAAAGATTATTTCAATCATATCCTCCAACTCAGTGATGATAATGCTAAATTTAGCATTAATAATAATGTAAGAATAATGACAATGTCTTTGAGTACATAAAAGTATTTACTTCTATGAGCTTCTATTATGAAATGCTGACAGAAAAGCTGAGTGGTGACAGTAACCCCGGCTTGTTATTGACATTCATCAGAAGATCAGAACTGACAGTAACGGCTGCGTGGTATTGTCGGTGGTGACAAAAACGCCTGTTTGCTATTGTAAGTGCTAACATTTAAGCCTACTTTTTATTATCAGTACTGACAATAATGCCTACTGAGGGTAGTTTCAATATTACTTCCACTAACTTGTACTTATGCAGTATTCATAATATTCGTTCCTATCATAGTAGTTTATTAGATGAATCGATAGTCGACTGACAGTCCCTGCTAATTGTTCGCATGAACTTTTGTTTTGTTCATGCTTTGTATAGTTTCATTGTGCGCGCACCAGAAACGGAATTCCTGACGTAAACCAATCCGATCTGACTGCTCTACTTCAGTTGCCAGTTTTCATAAATATAAAGTCTATCTTTAGTACTCTATAAATTAATTGTAAATTGAGAACATGAAACACACTAACTTAACGTGCTCAATATGCGCATTTTGACGTAGTTTGCCACAAGCTTTATATAAGTTTAAGAACGGTTATTTTCTAAACATTTACCCTCCAGACTGACGTAGAGCCGATATCTGGAACAACGAGTCCTCAGCAATTTCTTTCATTGCGACTGAATTGGAACCAGATAAATCCTCATTACTGCCACCAAGCTCATTAAATTCCATACTTTCCGAAATATTGCTGGAGGAATCTTCCACTCCTTTGGGATATTTTGGCGGCAGCATCCCCATTTGCATTAAACCCTTGTTAGAACTGTTTCTAGAAAAGAAATAAAACAATTTTTGCTGTATTGCTGATATTATTAAAAATTAAAACAGTACTGGACTCTACGGATCATTTTAAATATCTATTGCCCCATGTCCATTTTACTTAGATTTATTGTGAACGTGAAACGTGGTTTACCTGTGCTTGTCATCTTGCACTTTCGACCTTTTCGACAGCAGCAGCACCGCATCCCCTGAGTATCTCTTGGGTGGTTGGATTGATCTCCGACTAGACACTCCCTTAGCTGGTTCTTCAACTGCACGAGTATCTTGAACATCCAGTGATTCTTTTGAAGTCGAACTGCATGGCTTTGGAGCAGATTTACTAGATTCTCCTTTACTATGAGCAGCAGCCTTTGCTTTGGATGAGGATTTTGGCGGAGCCCTAGGAGGACTTTTTCCATCATATGCTTTCCGAACGATCTCTTGTTCTGGATTCGTACTTATACGAACTTTTGCAAATGTAAAATTTTCAATCGTAAATGGTGTGTCCCCCATATCAGCTAAATGCTTCACCACTTGTTTTGAAGAACGAAATTTAGTTCCATTTGGTGAATAGTAGTATACATCACCTGTCTTTCGTCCAGTTGACCCAGGAGATCGCATAACTACTTCCCTTTTCCAACCAGCATCCAACACTGATCTTAACATCTTCAATTTATCTTCTGAAAACATGTTCTCGTCTTCAGTTAAAAGAAACGGATGCGGAGCTCGTTTGGTTGGAGCTGACTTTTCTGTTTCCGTAGGTTTACCCATGACGTTCACTTGACACAAAAACGACTTAGTGCGCAAACTAGGTAGTTTAAGAAATCCCTTCCTTAGTTTCATTGCTGTCTCAACATTCTGCTTTTGACAAGCGTTCATTTTCTGAACAATTGTGTATAATTTTGCAGACATGCTTTCTATCACTGGAAATAATTGAAGTTCGTCCTTTGTAGTAAAACATTTAAGAGGTTCCTTTAAATTTGCTTCGTCAGAATATCCAACGCTGACATCAATCAAATACGATTTATCCGTTAACATGGCGTTCACGTGGTAGGTTGGATCATGTACGACTTCCTGATTGTCATCTGCAGGTGGCATTTCAGAAGCATCAGCCGTAGGTTTATCCTTAGATGTAGTAGGTGCGTCCTCTTGGGGAGTAGTATTTTCAGATTTACTTGGTTCTTCACTCTGTTCGTTTGAATCCGGAATTACTGCTGTTGACTCCGTATTTTTCTCTACGCTAGTTACCATATTAACATCTTCTTCAACATCTTTAGGTGACGACGGTGCTTGTACTTCTGCTGTTTCTGAAGTGACTTGATTTTGCCCCGATGTCGCTGAAGAAGTAGATGCGACATCATCTTCATCAAGTACTGAGTTTTCTTCTTCCTTTGACTTTTTTTGTTGGGAAGCCTCTTTAGTTGCACGTGCCTTTGCCGCTCTTGCGGCTGCAGATGCCCTTTTTTTCCTCGCCATTTTGACTATTGATCATGAGACAGTGTAAACAATTTTAATATTTTGAATATCATGTAAATACATATGCATTTTTGGTAATGCTCTTCATGGGAACATCACAATGAACTACCTTAAAAGGATTTTTTCAACTTACCACAAACAAATTAAATAAATTCAAACTAATCAGCTATTTAAAAGAAACAAACTTCGACCAGACTGTTATTGGAAGGACATCAAAAATTGAGACAACTGGAACAAAAATTCAAATTAGTTAGATAATAAAATTTATAGATGCAACGTTGTGGATTGTTATCCAGTGAATTTCTTACCTCAAAATGCAAAGTGTAAAACAACTGACTTTGTTGAAAATTTGAATTGTTTTGAAAGGACTAAAATATTAACTACTACTAGCGTCGTATAAAAATTGTATTACTGACAATGGCGTACCGTACTACAAAGTTTTGACTTCCTGGATATTATAATAGCTAACTGCTGATTTATCTACCAAGGTCAATAAGTATACAGGAAATTGTACAAACAGACACACTATAAACTACACGCATATAATTTAATTACAAATTGATATAGATCTTAAACATTGATTACTTGTTCTAAAAATCGTTTGCTGGTAACGAATGATTAACTCTAGCATTTATCTAAATACCCTTGTAGTATTATTTTACAAAAATGTTTTAATGTTTTCATATATTATTTAAGTTAGTCAATACTTGGAGTTTGGTTGGCACAAATCACAATATTCTACAGCACAAATAATTATTAAATAGAACAACCGGAAATAACACTTAGTTTACTATACCGATAACTAAGAATGGGAATCTAACTTGAAATTTTTTCAAATTGAATATAAAGATTTTAACACTTCTGTCAATAGTTCCTCTCAACCAGCACTGCAACAAGCTTCAAAGTCAAATATGGAGGAAAGATGTCGTTCCACATTTAATTTTAATAGTATAAAAATCTATACGTGTTAAAAGTGTTCAGCATTCAAATAAAGTACTAGTGAGCAGCTCTCTTCTGTGTAGTGGATGCTTCGTGAACTTGTCCTGTACTTGCGACATTTACTTGTTGTATCTAGTATCACTATACGTGAAATGCATGTACACGCATTAAAGTAAAAATAGTTAAAATAAACGCGTTTAAGCAACTTGGTTTTGTAGCATTGATAATCATATTTATTTGTTATTATACCATGTATTAAGAGCGCAACTATGGTTAGCCGTGTTGGTTTCTTGGTACTGTTGGTGATGTTGAGCGAGGTGTCGGCAAGAAACGACGACGAGAGCTTGTCCCCCTTCCGTCTCCCACGGCAAGGCTCGTCTTCCTTTATCCTTGACTCCTGTTTATTTAAATAGTTTGAATAGTAACCATCCAGATACGCTCTACAATTTTCTTAACTGCTCTCTACGTATGATACTCAACAGTGCTTCGCTATTCTAACATCAATATACTATCGTCTTCCTTGTCTCGTTTTCCTGCTAAATATTTTGAAACTGACTGTCTGCCTGCTGCTAAACAACAACCCCAACAATTTTAACAACTACTTTTACTACTCCTTGTTCCTCGCCATTATAAAATAGTTTAGTTGTATTCTATTCTCCGCTATAGCTGTCGTTTCATTTCATACTTTTTATGCTGTATTATGTACTTTAACAGTTCAGTTTTACATAATTGTCTTTTTTCCCTACATGCTTTAAGCTTGTGTTGCCCTCCTCGCTCAATACATGTAAAAGAAACTACTGTTCAGAAGTGTGGGACCCGGGATGGAGCCCGACATCACACGAGCGCACGGCGATAAACTCTCTGGTTATTCCTTCAATATTTTTTTAGATCAGGATTAACTTACTAAATCCATTTCTGTCGTTGTCCGCACACCAACATATGAGAGTAGGAAAACTTTTTTATTGTTGGTTCGTCCATGCTCAATGTTTCTCTGTTTACCAACGAAGTAAATACACAGCACAGGAATGATGGCTTGGTTTCTTCACTGCATTCAAGCATTCCTCTTCACGTTAAGCATGTTACTGTACCAAGTAGTACTGGTTGGTAGTTGTACTGGCAGTTGGCATTGGCAAGCTTATCCGGCTGCATTCAGTCTGCATCTGGTTCCGATGATAAGAACGGTCCCCCAAAATCGAGTATACTGCACCAACCTAGACAAAAAAGTAAATCAACACAAAACTTTAGTTAGAACGCAACAATAAATTCAGTACATTGCGTAAAGTCTTACATTAGTGTACATGCACGGTGCATTGTTCAATCAGCTAAAGACTACAGACTGTACTTAGAGAAGCTAGATTAGCATGGTGAGTAACACTAGCAACAACGCCAACGTTAAACGTACCGTTAAAAATACAATGAAGTATATGGTTTCGGTACGCAGCGCAAGAAGCATCCCAGTTTTACTAGCTTGCAAACGACAGCATAGATAGTAGTGACAGTGAGACGCTTGGCTTTTTTAAGGAAAACGATAGCGTTTGTAAGTATAGCTGATGCAGTCAAGAACCAGTTGTTGTAATAAATCTATAGTAAAATGGCACTGATAAAATGTTACTACAGAAAGTACCGGATAACTTATACTGCAAGACTCTCAAGACCCAAACATCAACTCAACAATATGGTGGAGTATGCAGAACATGTTGTGTAATGAAACGCCGTTCAAACTCAAAGAAAAGCTGGGGTTCTAAAAAGGCATATTTTTGTACATACCAACCAGCGGTGCGGTGGCCGCGGGTTTTTGCTTAAAATCTCACATTCGGAGCGTGCATTTTACATCTTTCTTGGACAGCATTTAGACTTTAGACCATGAAAAGAACTTAATGAAAGCCGTACTCTTATCCACAAAGCGACACTTTTGTGATATTTTATACTATACATGTAGAGAATGTTGACTTGAATGGAATTGTAATTAATAAACATTTAAAATTAAGATGATAATTTCAAAAGTAAAAATTAAATTGCACCGTACTTGTTCAACCCCAGTGTAGTAGTAGTAATGTTGACCGACGTAAATAAAACAAAGTAAAGATAATTAGTATTATTGTCTTGTAAGCACAGCAAGAGGTTCAGTTCAGGTGAGTTATGATGATTGATAATATAAATTGACAATGAGTGTATTGTAGTAGCGTAAATTGTTTAAGTATTTTAAAATTTAGATTACGCGCGTCATGTTAAAGGAGTGCATATCACTAACCAATTGTAGGTGACTTCCTTGCCGAAGCCCAGCACACCCCAAAACACAAAGAGACTTTTATTCATTCTCTCATTGTAAGTTAAAAAGAAACGTGGATGTATGTACGGAACCTGGGTTTTTATTGCAGTCTTTACAGTATATAATATAACTAGATTCACCTTTTGTTCTCGCTCTGGCTCTCTTTCGTTCCCTTGTTTGTATCGAAATTATGGTAAGTATTTTTCCTGCTCAACTCTAAATGCGCGTCGGTCGTGGCCGTCACGTCGTCGTAGTTACTCATGTTTAGTTTTAGATTGATATGTAGTAGTAGCAAAGTAATAATAAGTTTTAACCCACGTAGAAATTGAGCTGTATGCTGGTTTAATTAAATACTTTCCAACCGAGACTATCGTCGTTGCCGTAGTTATTTCTAGATAGTAGATAATAAATGATTGTGGAAATATGCTAAACAATTAAAACAACGCTGTTTTTGGATATGCCTGCAAACTTAAAACAACCAAAAAAATGCATTAATTTAATCGTAGAGGTACACAAAACGAAATCCTTATTGTAACAACAAATTTTTGTTGGTGATGGATGATGAGTAAAGTTTGAAATTTTATGTTGTCAAAATCACCGTTTTAAGCAAAAAAAAACGCCAAAATATTTATGAAGTTATATATATATGCAATAAATTTTTTACTCTTTTACATACACTGTTAAGTTACCATTTATTATTCGTTAAAAAATCGAGGTCATCAGACCGTGTCAAATATAAAATAATAAAACTCATTCCTAGAGCTTTCGCATTGCATTTAACTTGACCATCTTGCATTACATTTCATTTGGCATCTGGAATCCGCCAATTCATTCTATTTAAAACTTCATTGCATTGCATTTAGTTAGGCCTAATGTATTTCAATCATTTAGTGCTTTTAAATGTATTTACTTGACCTAAAGCATATAACAAGCCATTCCGTAAACCAGCCAAAGCAGTGCAGTGACGATCAATTCTACCGGAGTCTTACATATATTTAATATTCAATGTATATGATTTATTAATCATTGTACATATACCTACGTCGTTTTAAGTTAGATTGGCGTTTCGACGTGCATTTCATTTTTGTTACTGACCAAGGTGAAAATTGAAAATTCTTACCAGTGTGCACTATTTACAATTGACTGAGATGCAAATGCATTTAAATGTACTGAAAACATTAGCATTTAACTGCAATTTCAACCAACTCATGCCATTTTGAATTTCATTTTAGAGACAGGCATTTCGTTGCATTTAATGTAAATGCAATGCAATGAAATACCTAAATGCAATGCGAAAGCATTCAAATACCTAAATGCTTAAGCTCTATTATTCCCGTCTTCTTTTGTACAAAACTAGAAGGATAGCCCGTCAACGTCAATAAATCATAAGGAATCGACATTCCCTCCAAAATTCCCTCCGAAGTTCCCTCGAAATATTCCTACAAAGTTCTTTTCAAAGTTCCTTCCAAAGTTCCCTCCAAAGCTCTTTTCAAAGTTCTTCCAAAGCTCTTTTCAAAGTTCCTTCCAAAGTTCTTTTCAATGTTCCTTCCGAAGTTCCCTCCAAAGCTCATTTCAAATGTCTTTCCAAAGCTCTTTTCAAATTTCTTTCCAAAGTTCCTACTTTTTCAAATTTCTTTCCAAAGCTCTTTTCAAATTTCTTTCCAAAGCTCTTTTCAAATTTCTTTCCAAAGCTCTTCAAATTTCTTTCCAAAGCTCTTTTCAAATTTCTTTCCAAAGCTCTTCAAATTTCTTTCCAAAGCTCTTTTCAAATTTCTTTCCAAAGTTCCTACCAAAGCTCTTTTCAAAGTTCCTTCCAAAGGTCTATCCAGTTTCCTCGGAAATTCCCCCCGAAGTTCACTCCCAAAATCCCCTCTAAAGTTCCCACCCAAGTTTCCTCCAAATGTCCCTCCAAAGTTTCCTCCCAAGATCCCTCCAAAGAACGTTTCAAAGATGCCATTTATAACTCCATCTCATTTAATTCCCTCCCATTTATAATAATAAAACATCATAAGAAAATATACGGTCTTGTTGGCAAGTAAAAATTGGCAGAAAGTTATTGCTCTAGGTGAGAATCGAACCCACGATACACACCGCTACTGAGCGGGTTCCCTACAACCTTCATCCCATTTATAATAATAAAACATCATAAGAAAATATACAGTCTTGTTGGCAAGTAAAAATTGGCAGAAAGTTATTGCTCTAGGTGAGAATCGAACCCACGATACACACCGCTACTGAGCGGGTTCCCTACAACCTTCAACACACTGGAATTAATGAAATATGATTCATAATGTCTGGTAGCCATAATACACACATGTTTGTGTACTCGTCGTAGTACTGCAGGCTCTGTAGTAAAAGCGATAGGTATAGTCTATACCGTATAGATCAACCAATCGCAGACATCCTAGACCACACGTAGCTGTTTTGTTAAATGGGAATGGTCAAACATGAAACCATTTTAAGATTGTAAACTTGCATCAGCAAAATCAAAATTGCAAACAATGTCTTCCAAATTTTCTAATGTCATATTGATTCATCGATCTGTTAAAATAGATTCATGAATCTAATACTTCTTTCTCTACACGGTGGTTTTCGGACAATATTTCACGCGTAAACAAGTCTAGAATTTAAATTTGTGTTAGCAGAAACATTGCCATTCAGTGCCTTTGATATTTCCACTAAAATTTGGTTAGGGTTCTTGGAAAACAGTCTACAATTTCGCGAGAACTGGCAGCACAGAAAATGAAGTGCAATTTTGTACACATACTTTTACATGCAAAATTGAATGTATTGCTCCATTAATTGCAGGTTACCTGGGGAAACATGGACAAAATAAAATTTGGGTTGATACGAAATTATACGTTTTATTTAGTAATATTGAGTGTTAGAATGAAAAATGAAACAGCGACCCACACATTGGTAAATAGAGGACTGTGTCGTGTTGAGCCCGACGGCCGGGACCGAGTCCGAATCGCGTGAGTAGAGTAAGAGTCTTCTTTATGGCGTGTAATACCCTACCCATGTAATATATTTACCGGGAAGGCGCAGTCGCCCTAATATTTACGTACTTTCTGTCATACTAAGATTCTATCTTCTTACAGCTTTTGCCCAATTAACCTGAAAATTGGCATACATATTTCCGACACCCATGGCTTTCATGTAGCAAAAATCCAGAATCTTAACTTTAACTGTTCTCGAGATAATTACCTTTGTTTTGCTAATTGTCCATTTTCCTCATCATCTAAATCTAAATCTACCGGTTTGTTCGCGATGCCCCAACCCAACATTGCAATGGTACACAGTAGTTCGATTGCAACCCAACTCACATATATATCATCACGCCTATAAAGTTCAAGTGTACGTCACTCCGTCTGTCGTTGGATCTATCTGCTCGCAGGGCTTTTGTTCCAATTAACCTGAAATTTGGCATACACCTTCTTGACACCCTTGGCTAATGTCTCGGAAAAATTCAACTACACCCAGGGGGTAAAATTTGGGGTTAAATTTCAACCATGTCCAAATGAGCTCAAACTCGGTATAAAGGTGCATCTTATACCTAAACTACTCTATCGATTTGTTATTCGGATTGGATGACCCCTGTGACCTCTGGAGGTCACCAAAGGTAAAAAATGTTTAAATACATCCAAATGAGCTCAAACTCGGTGACAAATACAAAAGCTCTTTGCGGGATTCTTTGAATGATTCTTTGGAGGGAGTACTGGGACATCCTTGGAGGGATCTTTGGAGGGTACTTTAGTGGAATGTTTGGAGGGAAATTTGGAAGTAACTATGGCGGGAACTTTTGAGTGAACTTTAGTGGGATATTTTGAGGGCATTTTAGAGTTAACTTTGGAGGGAAATTTGGCGTTAACTTTGCAGAGAACTTTGGAGTTAACTTTGGGGAGAATTTTGGAGTTATCTTTGGAGGGAATTTTGGAGTTAATTAATAATAACGTCACATAGTAATCACAAAAGAACCCTTAAACCCCTGCAGCCCTACCCCCATCGGTCGGGCTTTGTTTTTTAAGAAAGCTCGAAATGATACCCAAAATAATAAAAATAAGAAATAAAGCATTGAATTTACCATATGGATAGACACAACACAGCGAAAGTAGTGTTTTTGACCAGATTGCATGGACATGTTTGTTTACGTGAATGGGAATCAACATACAATATACATGAACATGAACGTACGTACTTACATGTTTGCACTTGTTAGTACTACACAAAGTACAAGTTACGGTCACACATTACATGTACCTAACCTACTGTACTAAAACTCGATCCCGGGCTTGTCACACTTTTAGTAGTTCAGACTCGGGTCGGGCGGTGCTTACTCTAGCTACTACGGGCGGGCGTGCGGATGGACTTCGGGTTTGAGTCCCTCTATGGCAAAAGCAATATTACTTAATCAACATACCTAATATGTTTAAAGCTAAATGTAGATTTTAGTTTGCAACTTACCGTGAGTTGAAGGGTATAACACAAAAATACATCTTTATGAATTTTTTTGTATAAATTCATAAGATATGCAAAAATATTTGTCAAATATGAATAATATATGCATTTATGACATTCAGGTGCAAAATATGACAAATATGAATTTTTAAATGTGGCTCACAGTGCTTTTTTTCTTTATTTGTGATCTTCTTTTCACATTATTGCCCTTTATATTTCAGCACCGAGGAGCACTGGCGTGGATTTACGGACGGGAAACACGTACAATCTGTAAAAAACACTTCAGTACTTAATTTAACTTTAGCAGTTAACAAGTATAAATAATGAAATTAAGTGCTGAAGTGTACGTCTTTCCAGTGCAGTGATCCCCGACGTACAAATATAAAGTACTAGTAGTACTGAAGCTCATAAGAATCTAGAAAACTATGTGGAATATGACTATCCTAAGATTTCGAACCTTAATGAGACAACTTGACTTTGGCTGTTTGAAAAAAATAATAGATAATTGGTGAACAGGAAATTCAAGCAAAAATACTATCAGTCATCAGTTACGAGGGAAAGCTGTGAAGCTATTAAGACATGATTCATCCGGCTGTGATACCGAGAGTTCATTCTCTATAATGGAGATAAATCGTGTATTATGAATTTACCCTACTCGGCGCAAAGTCCAAAACTAAGCAAGTTCCCACGAGCTACCTCCATATCATCAATGAAGACACAGTAAATAAAGTTACAACAAGAAGCAACAAGATAGAAGTAGTTGACAGAAACAAATGTGCAAACTATTTACAATACATATG
>JAHZNB010000895.1:0-12638 GCA_027744295.1 Callyntrura guangdongensis | reverse complement strand
TTAGAGGTCAATTTTATTTTATTCGAATTCAGCATGTTTGAAAACCCCAATATACTAATTTTCAGAATTTTGGGGCATAATTTGACGTTTGACCCAAACCAAGGGTCAAGGGGTCAAGATTAGAGGTCAATTTTATTTTATTCGAACTCAGCATGTTCGAAAACCCCAATATACTAATTTTAAGAATTTCGGGGCATAGTTTGAATTTGAAATTTGTTTAACCCATGCATAACTCCAAAACGGTAAAACCAATTAATTGGCATAAGGTTTTCGATAATCAATTCATAGTGGACTATAACACATGTCAGTACGGCGACTAAGTGACACATCCATGCGGTAGAAACATAACATAACTATAGCTAAACCAAAATTTGGTTCACAGATACCTTATATGTATATGTTACTTGTATAAGTATACCACGCACGCACGTTCAAGCCGAGACTGTTTAAGCAATGCTCGACTATAGAAACCAATATTTATAAAATATTCGAATTTTTCGGTAGTTACTTATTAGGGTTTTCACAACCTTCTCGATTTGAAAGCATTAACAGCTATGGGGCATTTTGAACGGTTTCGAATTTATGAAAAATATTTTTGTAACATTTCGTCACAGATATATGTTCACTGACAAATACAATAGGCTATTGTCAATAGCGTCTTCAGATAACATCACAACTGTTTTATAAATAGCACTGTCCATTTTTCAACGACGAATCTGTTGGTTTTTGATTGTCGCGTTGGCGTTGACGTCCGGAGTGTCTTTCGTTCTTTTCTTTCCCATATCGAACTGTACTAATGCAGAAATCCCGAAAGCCAAGCCCCAAGCCAAGCGTATATTTTTGTTGCTATGTTTGCTCAATCCAAGCCCAGCTTCAGCAGCTAGAGCTAGCTACTGAAGAAGTATCTGTGTTGAATGTTGAATCTGAATCTGTTGAAGAAAACAAGAAGTACTAGATCAATAATACCAATACCGTGTTTTTGTAAGAACTTAAGTATAACAAGGTAGTAGTACAGTATTTACTACTAGTTACTACAAATAATAACCAGCTAATAGCGAATTTCAGGTCAGCTGTAAATAGTGGTTGGTGAGGTTGGCGTTGATGAAGTCTTTACGTAGGTCTCGCAACAATCCACGTAGCCCAACCTTTTTATTTAGTTCGAAAATATGGAAACTTGTCAACTGTGCTAGTATTTTAGTCATTTTTATCCTCCAATCTGTGAATAAAATCAGTGATCAATAACTCCACGTCCATTTAAGTAACTAACTTCTTCAGCTCAGCGCATACAACAGGAAAAATTTATAATTCTGTTGTGTTGTGACAGATGTCAGAATGATTCCTTAAAAGTCTATTGATTATCTTCGGGTAAACCTCAAATTCAAACCTTTATTATTATTGCTTGTTTTATTTTTGCTTCTCCACATAACCATTCGTGGACACGCGCTGGGAAGATATATGGTTTGTTCAATCAAAAGTTAAACTTGTTGCCTTTTAGTTAATAAAATAGGGGGTAACATTTTATTATCACTGCTTCATAATAATACTTATAATATTTTGATTTCATGAATACAAACAAACAAAAGTTAGGTAGATAAGCTAGCTAAATATTTATAGGATAGAGTGCTAAACATTCAGTAATAATAAAAGTGATTAACATTAACATGGGTTCACTAATTTTAACGATGTAATGTTTGATACATTTAGGAACGAACAGCTTTCAGTGCCATGTTTAATTTTCGTGGGGTTCGACTTTCTGACGATGAGAGCAGTTCAGAAGTTGAAGGACTGTCTAGTCCAGTGCGTGATATCGGTGGAAACCAGGAATTATTTAATAAAGAACACATAAATTGTACTTGGATTGATACATACCCCGGAGTCAAACTTGTAAAAAATCAATCAACTGGTCTTAATGGCAATTCTAATCACCCATTATTAAATTCCTTAGTAAGTACATAAATAATAAACATGTTTTTATTATTGCGTAGTCCTTATTAGTTGAGTTAATATTCATCTATATCTACATAATGTTCAATATTTCTCTGAATTCTTATAGGTGGCGTTTAATATTCTTACATATTTACCGAGAAAGGATCTTCTAAATTGTCGTCTAGTTTGTACGGGGTGGGACTCTGAGGCATGCCGTTTATTGAGAAAAGAGCTGACCTTGGAATTCCAAGATATTTGTCACATAAGCAAATTCAAGCTGCTGATGGACGAAAATTTTGCATTGAAGCCAAATCGTGATACACCATTTGCCAAAATTTATTTACGATCAACATTTCGATTGGGCCATGATATAGCTCAAGATTTCTTTGGTATAAAGGTATTGTTTGTTGTAACCTTAAACTTGGTATGTATCTTTGGATTTTCAGACACTCCATTAAACATCTTCAGATAGCAAAAGTCGGATGTGATTGTGGGGCAAACTTTTTCCAGAAACTTTTATTTTATCAAGCCACCAATATTACTAGCTTAGATTTGCAAATAATTTCGTCGCCAATTCGTCTCTCGCCACACAGTGAATATTCCAAGTATTTACGGATCAAGTCGTCAAAGCGGTTATCATCGAAGTGGAGACTTCCAAACCTTACACGACTACATTTAAGACATCAATTGTTTGTGGAGAGGCCACGATTTATTGACGATCTTTTAGAGTCGGTTGTAAATCTTGAGATGTTAACAACCGATGAAGCCAGTCCATTATTTTGTCGAAATGTGTTTATTCCAAAAGTTCTATCGTCCAGAAACAGATGGAACAAATTAAAGCAACTACAAGTTGGAGATATGTTGTGCTTTAGTAACGAGCAGATGTTAAGGTTTTCGGAGTTAAAGTTTCATTTAGAATATTTACCACTCAATTTTAATATTTTAGTTCCAAGTTTAGAAAGAGTTAATGTGGGTAATTTAATCACACTATTGATGAGCGTTGGAAGTCATTTAAAAAGACTTGAACTTTTTAACCATCGCCCGGATTTGTTAGTGGATTTTAAAACATTTCCATACATGAAAAAGTTGGAATATTTAAAGGTTACAAATATATCCTTCCCGTCCTCTGCACTGGATGTACTTCCGAGCCTGAAGTCTTTATCAGTTGTCCATGAGGATGCCACAATATACAATTCATTTTTTAATTTAAAAATTCCACCTCGTCCATCGCTGCATAGTGTTGGTATTTGCCCTCTAAATGCCATAAATCTGTCTCATCTAAGAGATTGGATGGCCTATTGGGACTCCAACGCTAAATCTTATGTCGAAGAACTTTCTAAGGCTTTCCCTTGTTTGAGATCATTATCAATCAATGGAAATGATTCTGTTCTGAAAAATATCTACAAGAAAATGCCTATGTTGGAGAATCTAACTGTGCATGGGCCTATCACTGATGAAGGAATTACGGGAATACCACTGGACCTGTGTCAACGAATGCATTGTGAACAAGACTACGGTTTGATTGATTCAGACGAATTGGATCAGCTTGAATTTGTAGGCGACTTGAAACGTATAACCTAACAAAAAATTGTTCATCTTTTTATGAAAATTATTAAAGTTGATGTGATTATATGCGTGATTCGTGATGTTCATAATAATATATTTAATTGTTCTGAAAGGTTTAAGGAAACTAACCATTTCTTCCATGGGAAATAGATCTTTACTGACGGAAGTTTCAGTATTTCTTGGATTTGTATGCTGCATCGACCTTGTCAACTTGGAAGTTGGCAATCGTGAGGTAGGTATTTCAAAGTATTTAAATACTAACACTTAACGTTGGATACACAGTGAAGGACAACTTTATGAGTTTATCTTTACATTTCTAGTTGGTTGGACTATGGAAGGAGGAAATTAAAAGACTAAAAGGCAACCCCTCAACCTCGTGACATTTTTGGAGTACTGCGTTAGAACGATTAGCTCGGATAAAATTCAAGGATTTGTTCTTTTTCGATTTTCTTATAGCATACATAATTTTCATTTACGCACTTATATGCATATATCTGCTTTGACGGTTGTCAATTTTGAAATTTTTATCATCTAATATTTTTTGTATTAAATTATATTGTAAGTATTTACGATATTTCTAGCCCTGCCTATCCAACAGCGGGCATGGGCAAGTCATGGTAATGTTATTTCATGGGTAAGACTGCTTTGGGTAACAAATATGTTTAATTTTGTTATATTGTACCGTTGAATTTATATATAGCATAGGATCGTTTGAAATCGTTAGTAAATGCAGCAAACATTTCGTCAGCCTTCAGAAATAAGCAGCACAAAACGTATATAATTACGGTATTCCAAAATTCCTAAGTTTATAGAAGTGTCAATATATGTACCTATCTATATATACACACGCATTTCTATTAAATACATAATGAACCATGTACACAAACTATTTATTATGTCGAATTCACTAGTCCAATGCTGAATATATTTTTAACATTGTAGTTTGGTAATTATAATAGCAAACATACATTATATAAGCAGTAAGAAGTTATTATGTTGTTAGCAAACTTGTAAAAATTATTGTTATACATCTAAAATTGATTATTATAAAATATTACTTAAAAACTGCTGTAAAGTCATTTAAGCTAGCCGTTAGTTGAGTCATTGCTGGAAAATCCGAGAATAAAAATATTTATATATGAATTTATGATTTTTACGAAGACCGGGAATTATAGAGATAAATTGATCAAGTCATCATGCAGTAATGTAATTAATTAAATAATTATGAATTGCAAATGACAGAAACTTAACATGCTGGCCTTTTGGTATATTTTATTTACTAATGCAGCCGCATACCATTAGATGATATTAATTAGATGATTTTTTGGTTCAGAGTTTATTCCATACATTAAATTGGGTTATAAATACATATTAAAAGATTTTGTAGAAAGAAAAAGAAACAGTTTTAAGGACCGACAACTTAGTTTTGTTTTTTGCTTTATGTAAAAAAGTATAAATAAGGATAATCAATAACCACAGTGGGTAAAGTCATATTATAATGCCAAATACGTATTTGTGACAGTCGTATGTCTTGTCACTAACACAGAATAGTTATCATTGGTAAAATTATATATGCTTAGGTGCTTAGTTTAGCAATAATAGTATTTTATTAAATATAATGTACTGACATTTGTAAGTGGCAAACAAAACATTATTCAGTATGTTAAAAGTCTCCAGTTATTTAAATACATTAAATTGACAGACTTATATTTTCTGGCTACCTTCTTTGCTGTTACGACGTTCTAATGCATTTCATTTCAATGGAACTTGTTAGACGTGTAATTTCAGATGCTGCCAAGTAATGCAAAATCTCACGTGTTAATTTATGCAGATTGAAATTATCAAAGTTGGTTTAGTCGCGGTTATTGCCGTGAATTTCGTTGAACATTGTACCATGATGTTTCTCGAGTGATCACACGTAGAAAACCAGATTTACGGCAAAACTCTTTAGCCAAACCTTTATTAGCACGGCTCACGACGACTGCATTCTGAAACGCGTAAGTTTTGACCGGTACCGTAAAGCCAAGAGCTAGAAGTTTGAATTGATTGTTCATGCATATTCTGACATTCTGGCATATCACGTCTGAGCGTAAATGTGTATTTATGAGTTTAGAACCACTTACTAACACACTGATTTTCTATCATTTTTCACCTCCACAATATAATGTAAAAAGTAATACCGGCTTTTCGCAGTTAGCAGATTACTAGAGTAATTATTTGCAATGTGGTTGAAATACATGTATACCGTATTCGTATAGTGGTAATATAAAGAAATACTACTACTTGAATCTCAGCATTTAAATCTTACAGCAAAGCAGTACATCAAGCTTGCTCATCTCCAAGAGTCCGTGTACGCATCAGCTACTTTTTAACGTGTGTGTATGCTTGAATTGAAACACAATGAATGCCATGCCAAAGCTAAGTCCTCTTAAATATAGCATTACATATTATTACATTAGCAATAAGCGCAAGCGATTGAATTCAGTGTTTGATAGTAAAGAATATAGCCCCTCTTCCTGACTGACTGCCGGCTACAAGCTACCTTCGCTATCATCATCATTTACCACCACACGGCATTATATATATTGTGTTACATTACTACTTCATCTCTTCATCATCGACAACAACAACCTAAGCTAGTTGCATCGTTCGTCTGCAGTGGTTCTTTAGCACTTGATGATGCCACACAGTTCTTTGGCAGTTGCCGAGAGGTGCTGAGTCCTGTCACTTTCTCAACGATCTACATAAACTTGTATGCTGAAGCCTATCCAATCTTGTATAGAGCATTAGTTTTTTCCACAGGACAAAGAGTTCCCGTTTGGCACGACTATCGTTTTGAAGTCAGTTTTTCAATTTGAAAATCCCGTTTTCCATGCAAAGGGAACACCAAATATCCAGCTCTACCAATTATGGCAGTGACAATTTTTCGGCAATACATGACATGCTATTGGCGAAAACAACGCGGTGTGAAAAATATCAGATAACTGGATAACTGACAGGGGAAAATCAGAACTGGAAATTACAGATTCGCCTAGATTGATCAGCTAAAATCATTTATCTATACATAGTTCCGTGTATAATTTAATTTATTTAGAAATGTTTGTGTTTGTATAAGTGTCAAAGCCGTACCGTGTATGAGCTTTTACTATTTATTTACAACACAGGATAAATGGACGGTTGTGAGCTTGTGATTGTGAAACAATATAATTACTAAATTTATTTGTACTGTTTGTGTTTGTACAAGTGTCAAAGCCGTACCGTGTATGAGCTTTTACTATTTATTTACAACACAGGATAAATGGACGGTTGTGAGCTTGTGATTGTGAAACAATATAATTACTAAATTTATTTGTACGATTGTATGCAATGCAAAACAATAAAATTGCAAATTGGAAATCTTTCTTTTGTGAAGCAAAACCAAAAGCCTTTAATTACCCACCACAAAGGCAATTTTTTACTGTTTCTCGCACTAAACCTAAATAAATGCGATATTTTTCGTTGGATTTGAGGACACAACCAATTGAGTTCTGTATTCACTCACCGGTCAATCATTGATAATTTAGCAAAGCATACAATTAATTAATTAACATTCCTGCACATACCTTTAACACTATATTCCTTAAACCTCGTATTGTTTATTTTGTTTCTCCCCTAAGATTCTAAAGACAATTTTTTTTATGCGTTGCAAGTTATAATTTTAGTATTGATCCGTTCAGTTTTTGTGTAACACCATTGGAATTTTTTGTCTGTGAAAAAAAAAACAAATGTGTCTCAGAAAACTTTTCATACCGACAAGAGCCACCAACATTTCTCATCAATTCGCCGTATAGTTCGCTTAAATCATAGAAACTTGGGACCTGAGCTGATACCATCTTAACTTCGGAACAGAGCGCCCTATTCAGGAGTCTTTGTGCTATTAAAGTTTCAAATGAGCGGCATTTATTCCTATCCCGATGTTGCTTGTGCAGCTACTTGAATTGTTTGTCCAGTAATGCAGTTTTCGTAAGNATGCAGTTTTCGTAAGTACTTTTTTTAAAAGTTTTTGTTTCCACTACGCAGCTTATTTCTCTCTTGAAAAAAAATGAATTGTGGCTATAAAAGTCTGTGCCCAGCGGCTGGACGTCAATAGTAAAGAACAACTATCAACAAAAACGTCGCTTCATATGCAATTTTGCATTGTAGAATGCATTATAGCAGATATGGTTTCTGTTTCTTTGCTGATTATGCTGTGCATGACCGCATGAGCAGCCGCCAGGAAGTCGTGTTTTCTTCAACCTGATGAAAAATCTAGTATCGTTACAAAATTTGTGTAAAAAACGTAGAAAATGAAGTTTCACATTATATTGAAACCCATAAATTGTTTAACTTTTATTTAAGCCACTAACATTTCAGATGAATATAGGTATGTATTGTATTTTATGAAAACGATTTGGATTCAATGGGTAATAAATTAAATAAATCAATGAACTTTTACGGGCATGGAAAAGTCAACTCTCGATGAAGTAGGTCACTATTTGAAATTAGTCTGAATCGTTGTTGTGTTATTGTATGTATTGACCCGTGTATTTGTATTATGCCTAATTACAAACACACTACTATATAATGTAAGTTATATCTGTAGCAAGATATGATCAATGAAAGTATTTTTACAATAAATTTTCTTACACACAATTTAAGGAAATAAAATTCGTGTTTTTGCACGGGTTACTTTTCTTCAGTGCAAGTCTATGTTTTGTGTAAAAGTGCATCCACTCGTCAAGAGTAAAAAAATATACGGTTTTCCTGCGTTGGTGATTCATAGGAAGCATATGACTCTTTTTCACATTCTCTTTGAAAACATTTTGTAAGGATAAATAGTTAATCTGTGGGGATTCTTTGCATTCGCACTCCCAGACAGTCTCCGATCTAGTTTTACATAAGACATTTAGATTCTGCTCGTCTCGTCCCGCACATCCATTGATACAGCACATCACAGTCACACCGTCAGTTTGCTGATGAAATACCAGAGAAAGGCCGTGTTTTCCATTTCCCTACTATACCGAATTCACATTTGTACGAAAGACAACGACACAGCGCAACGTTTAATGTTGTCACTACCATGTTGTCAGAGTTTATGTGCTTCCGCGCCGCCGACTGAAGTCGACACTGCCACTACATACAAAATCAGAAAAGTTTACAACTCTGTTAAAGAGAAACCAAGAGTTGTTCCAAAAGATTCAACACGAAGATTTCAAAACAATCTAGACACAATCCTTTATAAAAAACGATGAATGATTTTTGGCTATTGAACTGTAAATGGATGGAACGTGTTCGCACGCACACTAAAATGGTTATTGGTACACTCATTCACTCATTCCTTTTCTTTTTTAAAATTGCATTTGCTTGTTGCATCGTTGAAATTACATACAAGCCGTACTGTTAACTGGAGTCCGACACAAACTCTCAAGATAACATTTAATTAACTACAAATTAAATTAAATGTATTACACGGGACTGTTTAGTGGAAAAAGATGTTTAAACTTTATGTACCAAGTTATCACTACAATCAGCTTTATTTGGTCATCTAGCCTACTGCTACTAGTCTTGATAGTTTTGTAATTAATATTGTAATGGAATAGTATCAAAGTACAAAATAATTTAAATTTCCAACAACCAAAATGATCTTTCTCACTAAAAGTGTATTTATATCTGCCTTGCCTACCACCTACTCGACATGCAGAGTGCATTAGAATAATATAATATAGGTTACTGCTCCGACTAGGAAATAGAAAAAGCCACGTACAATGACAACGAGTAGTGATGTTTGAGTGAGTAGTATTTACGTAGTAAGTAATAAAATATAAAAAAAATATCATAAAAAGTAAATTCATAAAGCAATTCGTAGTTCATTAATCATAAGCTTTCCTACTCGGTTTTCTATTTCAGCGCGGGCTTAAAATCTAAAATCTGTTGCCATTTCTTAAAATTATTGATGTGTTGTCTGACGATAGTTGACATTAAAAACTTCTCAGCATTTGATACTCAACGAATCAAAGCTAGATAAAATCTGAGGAGAATCGGACATGATCACGTTACTTCACTTTAAAAATTGCAGTTAGAAAATGTTCTTGAGATGAGGAACGATAGAATGGCTCGCCTGGTTGATTTTGTATCGCGGCTGGTTCTTTTGTTACTGTTGTCGCTATAAAACTGGCATGTTTCTCCCGATCATTATTTTGTATTTTTTGTGCTTCCTCTCATCTCTATTAAGCTACTTGGTTCCTATGCACATATAAGTATATAACCACTTGATGCATGTATAGTTTTTACCACAATATTAGCATCCACCTCAGTTTCAGCAAAAGTACAAGCCCACTGAATTCTTCTTTTAAACCCGTACACACAATCAGAACCGCACACAAGATGAAAATGACTACTACAACGTTGCATGAATATTATATGCTAAAGTGTTTAGGTATATGTATATATTTTTTTCTTTGTACTTGTGGTGGTACTTTTCTTCTTCCGTTCTTCTACCGCTGGATATAGGCAAAAGTACGGAATGCAGAACGAACTTTTAAGCGTTTACAATTTACACACACACATACATAAATACACAACTGATTCTTTATTTTTACGGTTTCAGCTTTCGGTGACTATTTTAAAGCATGTAAAAACCAAACATTTTTAAGTGTGCATGCATACCTTGAGCCAGGCAGTTTTTTGATTCTGACTTTTTGACTGTGTTGCAGCTACACAACAGAAAAAATAGGGCTCAGAAGACACCACAGTAAATTGCAATATACCAACACTTGGCTTCTAGAGTTTATTGGCCTTTTTCCTTTAACTTGGGTTTTTACTAGTATTCTACAGGTTTTTTTCTTCTTCGTATTCGAAATTAGCAACTCTGTTTATAGATACTTTAGTATGGTTAATACGCATGTAATGCCTTATTTCCTTGCAAACCCTCATGGTTTACTTCGATTTTATCATTCACTCATTTGATGCTTTTGTCACATAATGGTTTCAGCTTGATGACGAGACGATAACCCATTAGTTTATATAGGTAGTTAAATTTAGCAAAAGGAGTAGGATTCCAAGAAAAACACATGATGCTTGTTATTTTTCCGTAAATTATTTCAGCAATTTTCTTTTCTCTTATTTTCCGTCATTTGGGCAAGTAGTGTATATGAAACGAACAAAGATTATACACGTGTCGTGTATTTACGTATAATTGGGTACATGCGTAAAGGTACGACGGATTCGAAAACTGTGGATTTAAATGATTGATATTGACGTCCTCTCAATCTTAACGGCTAACCAAGAATGTCATCGTGAATTTTCTAGGACTGTTATAGTTTAAAGGAATCGGCTGCGAATACAACATTTTAGGTTTGCAAATAAAAAATACGATGCATGGTGGTACCCCAAATAACAACACAGAAACCTTCTGTGTTGGTTTTCCTGCTAACCATTTATTAGAGTAGATACAAACATGTAGGTAGATAGGATTACATATTATACCTACACAAGGAATTTTGCCTTTCTTTTTTACAATCGTCAATTTTTTACGTTAATTGAAGTCGATTGAAATTGAAACTCACAATCAGTTTTAGCTATAAAAGTGTACTTGATGCGCGATGCAGGGACGTCAAGCGAAGTACCTTTAAAATGTGAAATTAAACGATTAAAGTGAACACTAAAAGCTGCCGAATCTGGACGAGCATTTTCACATGACAATTTTTGCTGATGCGTCTAATGCATATAATGCAATAAAAACAATGTTATATATTGAGTATTGTTGTATATTGTGTTGTAAAACACTTACACTGCTCGCATTATAAAAAAAGGCAAAAAGCAATGATGACTAATAACAGCATTAGTATTTCTGATTGGTAATCACGCTGGGGAAAATTTACAGGTCTACTAATTCGCTGAGAATATGTAACGTAGACAGGTAGAGTTCAGGCTCACCTTATGCATCATTTAAACTTTTCCACTTTACTTTACTCTAAAAACAAATCTTTACATTTCCTTTTAAGGCCGAACCTACCACTTTTTCTTCCCTCACATTATTAGCTTTATCCGCATTATGAACGATTGTTAATCACTGTATCAAATCCCAAAGCTAGCAACAACAACAAGACAAGGAAAGAATCACGACGATACGTCATCATCATAGGTGATATGAGTAAGGTAATGTAGTATGTGATTATAAAATCCTTGACCTTAAGAAAAGACAATGAAGAATGAATGAATGGCCTGGTATTGCATTGTGCACAACTAACTTACACTCTTACGCAAGAGGAAACTGTCAGGAAAGCTTACTACTACTGTAACGATTTCCTATTCATAATCGGATTTCCTTTTCCCACGTCCTTTAAAAAAAATTTGAACTGCTTTTGATTGTGATAAACTCAAAGAATTTATATTAAATCTAGTAAACTTTATAGATAGTATATATAGTGGTAGTATTGATATGTCGGCTACATTTTCTCTGTGCCGGCTTTAAGTTAATATGTAATTGAACAAAGTGCCTGTGTATTTACATACCATGGCAAAGACCAGTTTAGTAAGTATTATGATTATCTTGGGAAGCGAGTGGGTACTTCGTTAACTTATTATCTTGACAGCGTGAATGGGGAATATAATGTTGTCTTCGTATGTATGTGTCTGTCCAAGTCTGTCCTGTCTGTCTGACATACTGTTTTAGTAAACACGGTAACTTTTAGAGAAAGCAAAGTTTTAAAATTCTCTTTTAGCCAGTCGAATGGCTAATATGTAGCTCTTATGAGTTCAAGGATGTGCGTTTGGGGTCAATCCCAAGCGGGTCACTTAAAATTTAAACATATGACCAATGGCTGAAAGCTGGTGTACAGATACATGACGGATAATTATAACGTTTTGCAAAATTTTATCCAAATTGATTGACCTCTTTGGTCCCTAGGGGTCGTCAAATTAACAAAATTGTTTAGTCCCATAACTCTGGAGCGGTTAACCATGGGTTAATCTGTTTGAGGTGGGGGTTTTATCAGTATATCATGTGAGTGACACCCCTTTGTGATTGAAACTAGAAACTCCTTTGTATTTCTATGATTTTTAATGATAATGCTGAATGAGTTTGACGTCAATAACATTTCGTATTATACATGCGGGTTAACTCCTAT